>PVJI01009964.1:0-63317 GCA_004026765.1 Micronycteris hirsuta | reverse complement strand
TGATTTAAGATAATACTGAATGAAACTAGGAATAAAATTAAATCAGATAATGTTTAAATCCATAAGCTTGTAAGGAAGTAGTGTTTTAAAGCTTTATAATATGGAATATTAAGCACTTGGTGTTTGATGCTCTCTGATAGGATAATGAACTCCACCTAATGGGGAACATAGGTTCATTGTTAAGTATGTGGCATTTTAGATGAAGTAGCAGTACATTTTCTGGGAGATGTGAATTCTGCAATAGAAACTGATAAGACCTTAAATTACAACTTTACATATTTGTAATTTTCTATGTAAGATAATAGCAGAAGCCATAAGCCTTGATGGGCTTTTTGAAGGGTATTTACAGACAGAGAATAACTCAAGAAATCTTGGGAAATACACACCCAGATTTGAAAAAGGAAGAAAGAACCAGTGAAATGGAGAGATAAAAAGCAGTCTGGGCTATAGAAAAAGAAATAAGATACTGTGCCACGAAACCAAGTGTAGAGTTTTAGTGGGTGGTTAGGATGGTCAGATGTTAAAAAGAGGAGAAAGAGCTCAAGAACTGAGAAAAGCAAGAGACTAGTCATTGACTGTTTTTAGTAGTTACTAACCTAAGGCATAGATTGGAAGCCACTTGCAGGCAGGTAAGGGAAAAATGCTGAAAGGTAGAAGCAGCTGTTAGAGTTCATATTCAAAGAATGTGGCAGTTAAAACACATCATTCAACTTTTAGACAGTGTCTTCATAAAATGGGGGAAATTGTGTTGTGCTAAAGGCAGAAGAGAAGGACCGTGTGGAGAAGGAGAACTTGAAGATCCTGGAAGAGAAGGAAATACATTGGGAAAGAAGTTCTTGTAAAGGGGGCAGAGGAAGACACTAGAGTCAAGAGATAATCTCCCTATTCGGACAGAGAGGGAATATAGTATAGAGTTTTCAAAATAAGCGTTCTCTACTAAAATAGACATTTCTGAGTTATGTCTAATGAAAGAAAGATTTTTCATCCTGATCAATTTCCAGGCAGTAATAGAATGGGACCAGAAATTCTTTCTCAGAGCACTGCCATTAGAAGGGAGCAGGAATATATATCCCTTCTCCAGAAGTAGGCAGTAGAATGCACTTTACATGGATTTAAAATTTGGGCAAGAACTCCTTTCATTCATTCAAATGGCTGAGCTGTAGGATCTGAGGATAAGAACTGTTAATAGAAATTTTCATTTCCATTCTTAGGAATGTTCCTTGAGTGTCTTAGGGAACCTATCTCCTTTAAAAATTATTTAATAAATATTTATTGAGTTCTTTGCCAGGCTCTTTAATAGCTGTGGAAGGCACATAAATGGATGAATTAAGGTTCCTGCTGTTCCAGAGCTCACATTTTTAAGATATGTAATCTGCCCTTTTCTCTGCTTAGTCCTTTTACTCTTAAACACCAAGTTAATTTTAAGATGTAGCATAGACGACCCTGACTGGTGTGGCTCAGTTGGTTGGTTGTTGTCCCACAAACTGAAAGGTCACGGAATCGATTTCCCATCAGGACACATGCCTGGGTTTCAGGGCCAGGTCCCCAGTTGGGGGCATGAGTGAGGCAACCAATTTATGTTTTCTCCTTCCCTTCTCCTCACTCTAAAAATAAATAAATAAAATCTTAAAAAAAAATAAAGCATAAGCATCATAAAATATGTTCAGGAATGATCTCTAACAAGAAAATATAAGTATAAAAAAATAAGTTCATGACTCAAAGAGAAATTACTAACTTTAAACAGTATTTAATGTAGGAGTTGGATTTTAACTCTGTTTATAACTTTTTAAAAGAATTTTAAAACATTTTATTTTTAGAGAGAGGGGAAGGGAGGAAGAAAGAGATGGAGAAAAACATCAATGTGTGGTCGCCTCTTGCGTGCCCCCCAACTGGGGACCTGGCCTGCAACCCAGGCATGTGCTTTGACTGGGAATCCAACCAGCAACACTTTGGTTCCCAGGCCGGCACTCAATCCATTGAGCCACACCAGCCAGGGCATATGTTTATGACTTTTAAAAATTTTATTTAAATATAGATTTATCCAGTTGGCTGAATAGAAGTTTTGTTGTATCTGATATGAACAGATAAACATTCAATTAATATAAATTTCTCTTTCATAAGATATAAATCAGACATTTGTTGATATTTGCAAGTGAATCTACTAGGATATGGCATCATTTTGCTTGCTCAGTTTTTAAGTATTTTGTCTTTTTCTAAGGTTTGGCTGTTCTTGGAATATCATTAGGTCTTTTTAAACTTGTAGAGAGGATAGATGAAGAACATCTGGTTGTCATTCCATCTAGGCAGTCACAGTATTGGCTTACATGAAATATTTCTTACTAATTGATGGATAAAAAATTAATACTTCCACATAAGATTGTATTTGATTTTTTTTTTTTGTAGATGGGTCAGGGGGCAGAAATTAATTACATGTACATGTTTTTAGTACCAGAATAACTTTTCTGAAGGCTAATTTGCTTGGCACGAAGTTACCTTAAATAGTAGAAATGGTCTCAACTAGGGACTTGCAAATTTGTGCTTTAAAAGACTTACTCCATCTTTTAGAACAGAAAATGCTACTATAATGTCAGAGACACCTTTGTTACTTCTAGGGAAATTGCTAATGTTTATGAGACTGTCAGAATGAATTTAATAATGTTAATTTTAAGTAAAAACAATTAAATAAAAAATATACTAAGCAAAGGAGTCCTGAAAAATACTTCAACTCCAATTCTGTTTACAAACTATGTGACCTTATATGAATCTGTTTCCTTAGATATAAAAAAGGCAAAACTCTCAGGATAAAATGTTATAAAATAAATACACAATGAAATAATGTATGTGAAGGTACATTACAATTTGAAAACCAATGTATAAGCAAATTTAAGGTGATGATATTGTATATTTAATTTTTACATAGTCATTTAGTAGAAGAGATCCATACTAAAGCTAATATTGCGAAATTTTTTAGAAGAAAGGGTAATAAGAGATTGGAGAAATAGAGGTAAAATATGAGCTTATATTGACTTTGAAATCATCCTCATTAAATCAGCATTTTGTCCCGGCTGGTGTAGCTCAGTGGATTGAGCGCCGGCTGGGAACCAGAGGGTCCCGGTTCGATTCCCCGTCAGGGCACATGCCTGGGTTGCGGGCCGGGTCCCCGGTGAGGGCCATGTGAGAGGCAACCATACATTGTTCTTTCTGCCTCCCTTCTCCTCTCTCTGAAAATAAATAAATAAAATCTTAAAAAAAAAAATCAGCATTTTGTCATTTTGTGAAAGCATTGTAATAGGGATAAATACTTTTGGATTTTGATGTCACTGGCAAGTTGCATTTGTCATTTTTACATACATTTGAAGAATAAATATACATCTCTTTCTCTTTAAACTTGAAGGTAATGAATACCGATGGCACTGGAAGACGAGTGCTAGTGGAAGACAAAATTCCTCACATATTTGGGTTTACTTTGCTGGGCGACTATGTTTACTGGACTGACTGGCAGAGGCGGAGCATCGAAAGAGTACACAAACGGAGCGCAGAGAGGGAAATCATCATAGATCAGCTCCCGGACCTGATGGGCCTGAAGGCCACGAATGTTCATCGAATCATTGGTAAATAATTCCAAAATTCTCTTAGAGGCAGAAGCCATGAATGAGAAAAGATGGAGATAGGCAGAATTTTATAAAGCAGCATTGTAAATTGTTGATGTTTTGAGGGAGTATAAAAATCATCTGTTAATTCCTTTTTTATTTTTCAAATCAGAAATGAGTCTTTTAAATGTCGACTTTCTACTCTGTCCACATAGTTTGAATTGAAGGGAAACACACACATATATACCTCCTTCATCAAAAGAATTCAGTCCTATTATATGAATAACGTAGTTTATTTTAAAGCTTACTGTGGATACAAAGGAAAGTATTTTGCCATACTTTAATTCGTAGTTGACCAGCAAGGGAGTTTGAACTGCTCCATTTCCAGCCATGGCCAGTTCACCCCTCTTTAGGCCCTCACTCCTGGAAGGTCACGATATTGATGCCAGTTTAGTGCAGACACCCAATTGGCATAGCGTACTACTGGTCTCTAGCAGTTCTCTGGCTTGGTCTACCCAGTAGCTGGGGCCATAGCTCGCAACACGGCTCCTGGCCTTTTATTCCGTCAATGCTCTTAGTGCTTTTTTATGGGGTTAGAATGGAACCTCTGGGTTTGGGAGCAGATATAATCATATCTCTGTGAACCAAATGCTTAGTAATTTTAAAGTAAAAATGTGTTGATTATGTCAATGTGTGTCCTTCTGTGCCCTTTCATAATTATCTTTTAGGTTCCAACCCCTGTGCTGAGGAAAATGGGGGATGTAGCCATCTTTGCCTCTATAGACCTCAGGGCCTTCGCTGTGCCTGTCCCATTGGCTTTGAACTCATCAGTGATATGAAGACTTGCATTGTCCCAGAGGCTTTCCTTTTGTTTTCTCGGAGAGCAGATATCAGGAGAATTTCTTTGGAAACTAACAATAATAATGTGGCCATTCCACTCACTGGTGTCAAAGAAGCTTCTGCTTTGGATTTTGATGTGACAGACAACCGAATTTACTGGACTGATATATCACTCAAGGTTGGCAAAAGAATTGGAATATTAAAACTGGGGACTAAAAAGGAAAGCTTCTAGATCAACCTCCTTCATTGCTTAATAGGCAAAGTTCAACAAAGAACTTAAACTTTTTAAAGGAAATCCAGGGAAAACCCCATTCATTATTTAATTAAGTACCTTTTAATACAAGATATTTTGCTTGAATGTCTAAGTCTGTAACACATAATCTTTCTCTACTTTGTTCCATTTGAAGGTAACAAATGACATTTTCTGCAATTAGAGAGTAAGCAGTTGTATATTTCACATAAATGGCTTACAAAGACTTGACTCTTAATTTTTTTTCAACAAAATTTTGGAGCCTGACTGAGGTAGAAAATGCCAATTATAAGTTACAGCACAACTTTATTTTCTTTTTCCTAGAATAAATATTGAAAAGCATACTGAATCAAAAAGGAGTTCTCAGGAAATCTGGAGAATAATGTTTTCTTCTTCCAGATTGTTTTGGGCTTGTTTCATATAACTTGTGTAAACTTTTGTCTAACGAGCAAAAATCACGGGGTATCGGAGCCAGAGTAGGATCTGATAATGTTCAGTAAAATCTATTGAGTGAGTAAATAGAGTAAATAAATAAATCTTGGCTTTTACTTTGGCCTTCTAACTTTCCACATCTTGAAAATAGAAATGATCTCTATTTTGCAGGGCTATTGTGAGGATTAAGTGAGAAAATATACGTACACAAAGTACTTAGGATAGTGCTTGACAGGAAGTGGCAACTGTTATTAATAGCTTGAATTATGATTGTTTTAAATTTTACAGAGTTCGGAGCTACAGTAGGGATAATATGAATATGGTATTTTGCATTTTATATAAGGTATAAATTTGTTGAGATCTCAGATTGATACAACAACATGGCATACTTTCAGGTACCTTCAGAAAGCTAACTACCAGTTAAGAGTCTAGAATATTCTGGTCACATCTCTCTCACTTGATTACTAATACATTTTTATTTTTTTTTATTTTTTATTTATTTATTTATTTTTATTTTTTAAAGATTTTATTTTTTTTTTAGAGAGAGGGGAAGGGAGGGAGAAAGAGAGGGACAGAAACAGCAATGTATGGTTGCCTCTCACATGGCCCTCACGGGGACCTGGCCCGCAACCCAGGCATGTGCCCTGACTGGGAATCGAACCGAGATCGCCTGGTTCCCAGCCCACACTCAATCCACTGCGCTACACCAGCCAGAGCTGATTACTAATACATTTTTAAAAGAAAGTCATTCCACTGTCTTATTTTTGGTCCTTAAGAATTACAAAAATTTCTCTTGGAATTGGCAATAAAACTTGAGGTCACAGTTGCATTTATTAGTTTGATATCATTTTTTCCTCCTGTGCTTATAAAATATATGAATTGTTTTAAGAAACTATGCCTCTGCCTCTTCTGGATCCTCCTACCCCACAAAACCTAAACCAAACATCTTCTCAGTAGTGTTTTGTACTTAAGCCATTTAACTTTGTTGTTAATGTTACTTTCGCAGACCATCAGCAGAGCCTTTATGAATGGCAGTGCACTGGAACATGTGGTAGAATTCGGCTTAGATTACCCAGAAGGCATGGCAGTAGACTGGCTTGGGAAGAACTTGTACTGGGCAGACACAGGAACAAATCGAATTGAGGCGTCAAAGTTGGATGGACAGCACCGACAAGTTTTGGTGTGGAAAGACCTAGACAGTCCCAGAGCTCTTGCATTGGACCCTGCTGAAGGGTAAACAGCTTTATGTATGCATTCTTTGCAGCTACATTGTGCATGGCCTAGTATGGGTTATATTCTTGATATCTTAATTTTTATTAGGAATCAGACAAACTATAAATAGACTTTATTTTAAAATTGTTAGCTAACATTTCATTGATTTAGAATTGTTAGCTAAAATATACTTTTGTCACTATGAACATTGAGTGAAAAAAGTTAGTAAAATGGATTAATAAGTAAATATTACTGGTTGTGTTTATATACTAAGTAAACAGCCTTTTTAAAGGTATCATCAAGTCTGCATTTGCTTGTACTTTCTCCCAAGTTATACCAGATTGCAACTTATTAAAGTAAATCCTCTGAAATAATATGTGCAAAGAAATAACTGCACTTAAAAAAGCTCCACTTTAGAATACTCATTAATTCAAGAGGACAGCTATTTTAGTCATTATTATAAGCTTGGAGAAACTTTGGTATTAAACAGTTAACTGATTTTGATAAATAAACAGTAAACTATTTATTTACAAAGTGATGTTTTCCAAGAATAGATGATTTTTCTGCATGATTTAGAAAATTTTAAAAAGCCAGCAGCTAAGAGATCTGAAGTCTGAAGAATAATTCCATGTTTTTAATGCCTCTTGATGCAAATATTTTTAAATTTTATTTTATTGTATTTTTATCACCATTTATCTCCCCTATACCCTCTTCCACCTCCCCCCATCCGCCTCCCCCCATTGTCACACTGTTGTCTGTGTCCATGAGTTCTTTCTCTTCTTTTCCTTTTTTGCTTGATCCTTCCTCTCCCCAATTACCCGGAGCTGTCAGCCTGCTTTCTATTTATGAGTCTGTCTCTGTTTTGCTTGTAATTGAGTTTGTTCATTAGATTCCACATATGAATGAAATCATATGGTATTTGTCTTTCTCTGACTGGCTTATTTCACTCAGCATAATGTTCTCCACGTCCATGCATGCTGTTGTAAAGGATAAAATTTTTTTTCTTAATGGCTGAGTAGTATTCCATTGTGTAAATAAACCATAGCTTTTATCTACTCATCTACTGATGGACACTTGGGCTACTTCCAAATCTTAGCTATTGCAAAAATGCTACAGTGAACATAGGGGTGTATGTATTCTCGTGAATTAATGTTTTGGGTTTCTTCAGATAAATTCCCAGAAGTGGAATCACTGGATCATAAGGCACTTCCATTTTTAATTTTTTTTAAGTTTTTATTTATTTATTTTTAGAGAGAGGGGAAGGGAAGGAGAAAGAGAGAGAGAAACATCAATGTGTGGTTGCCTCTCATGTACCCCTTGCTGGGGACCTGGCCTGCAACTCAGCAGGTGCTCTAACTGGGATTTGAACCATGACCCTTTGGTTTGCAGGCTCATGTTCAATCCACTGAGCCAAACCAGCCAGACCCATTTTTAACTTTTGAGGAAACTCCATACCGTTTTCCATAGTGGCTGCACCAGTCTGCATTCCCACTAACAGTGCACGAGGGTTCCCCTTTCTCCACATCCTCTCCAATACTTGTTGTTTGATGATTTATTGATGATGGCCATTCTGACAGGTGTGAGCTGATATCTGATTGTGGCTTTAATTTGCATTTCTTTGATGATTAGTCACATTGAACATCTTTTCATATGTCTGTTGGCCATCTGTATGTCCTCTTTGGAAAAGTGTCTATTCAGGTCTTTTGCTTATCTTTTAAATTGGATTGTTTGGTTTTTTGGTATTGATTTTTTAAGTTCTTTATGCATTTTGGATATAACCCCTTATCAGATGTATTGACAAACATGTTCTCCCATTCTGTTAGTTGTCTTTTCATTTTGTTGATGGTTTCCTTTGCTGTGCAAAAACTTTTTAGTTCGATGTAGTCCCATTTGTATATTTTTTTCTTTTGTTTTCCTTGCCTGAGGAGATATATCAGAAAAAAATAAAAGCAGAAGTTAACAGTATAAACATACAGGTATATTTTACCATGTCTATTATTAAAAATAGTTATTCTGAAGTCACTTTAATTCCACGATTAGCTAGTTAGCCACTTAATTAGAAGGCCATACCAAAGACAGCTCTGTGCTGACATGTTGTGGTTGGATTATGGTGGTCTTTTACTTTGAGCTTCAGTTACCAGACAGATAAATTTAGTAGTTGGGACTAAGGACTCTAGTTTATGTGGCTGCTGGCAACTGTGAAATTTCTCTCACAGTTGTTTCTCTTTGGCTCTGGTGGTGCGTTCGTGCCCGTCAGCTGACAAGTGCAGATGCAGACAGAGCCCGAGACCAGCTTTACGTTTCAGAAAAGCGTTGCTACCAAGTCAGTCATCAGCTGACAGGCTGACGAGGGAATGTCTGTCCTCAGGTATTTGATGAGAGTTGGCATGTGCGGTGCTTTCCCAGGCCTAGTATTTAGAGTGTTTTGAAACTAGCACCTTACTAGTTTTAGTTGAAAGGGCAGTTGGTTAAGGAATAGGATCTAGTTCTACCTCTGTCATGTAACTGGCTTGAAGACATGAGACAAATCATTTATTTCTTTTAGTGCTTTGGCCTCCTCATAAGTAAAAAGCCTATAGGACTATAGGGTTCCTCCAAGGGTAATGTGAAAAACTTGACCAAGTGAAAGAAAAGCAGAGGAATGTTTTAAAATTTCACAGTGGTTACAGGAGTAGTTAGTGTTCACTGCCCAGATGACACAGAAGGGATGTCATTGCTCTTATACATCTAGTATGTTCCCTGGGACCATGTTGACCAAATATATGAGTACTTTCAAACTTTGCTTTTTCACCAGTTAAAGGCTATTAACTTATACTTTTGATGTACTCCTGCAGCTTGATTTTGGGGAGAGTTGATTATACAAGTCAAAAAGTAAGTTTAAAAATTTAAAAACACAAATTACTTGCATTCAGAAATACATAAAGATATTTTGTTCAGAAATGAACCAGATTCAGACACCAGAGCTTTAATCCTTTCCTAGCGTCTTGAATATTAGTTTTATAAATGCAAGTGTTGCAATAAGGAACTCATTGGTTTGTTTCCAATTCCTAGGTTTTGGATGGAACAGATTCATTGGAAAAACTAAGGAAAGCTGACTCACTTCCTTTTTAGGATTTAAGAAAATATATTTAGTTGAGGGTGCCAAAATAATTGAAAAATTATAGCTCTGATTTTGTTTTACCAATTTCTTTGATTTAATATATATTTTCTTTAAAGTTATTTAATTAACTATGCCTGAATATGGCCCTTTCTCCCCAGTAATCAAAAGTGAAATGTTAAATATCCATTTTTTGAATTTAGATTTATGTATTGGACTGAATGGGGTGGAAAACCTAAGATAGACAGAGCTGCCATGGATGGAAGTGAACGAACTACATTAGTTCCAAATGTGGGGCGTGCAAATGGCCTAACAATTGATTATGCTAAAAGGAGACTCTACTGGACAGACCTGGACACTAACTTAATAGAATCTTCAAATATGCTGGGTAAGTTCTACTTTTTATTCACAGATAGTAGTATATTGTTCTTTCTATGCAAAAATCAGAAAGATTGCTATTACCATTAGGTAGATTCTATCAATAAAACTCATGAATGTCTAGATTCTACCTCTGTTTGGCATTGTATTCTGTTTACTGTTACTAATAGTGGGCTAAGCCCTTGGCCTCACATCTCTTTATTATGTGGAAATTTCATTATTGTTGTACTTGTAATGGAATTTATAACTCCCTAGATATTCCTGCAGTGACTTTTTGTATCAGTAAAATAAAATATATGCATTTCCATCTTGTTATGGAAGGAAGAAGGAAAATTGAACTATAGACCCTTATGGAGAGAAAATAAGACCACAATCAAAAGAGACCATTTGCAGGAGTTTAAACAAACTCAGTGATTTATAGCAAGAATATAAGCTTGAGGCATGGGGTCAGACTGCAGATGGATTGATTTCACAGGACTGGTCTGGCTTTAGAATTGCTTTTAAATGAATTGTTCAGTTTTAAATTGCTTACAAATGTTTGTTTTATATGTTACAATTTGGGGGAGGGGGCAACAAGACTCATAGTCTCACATATTTCATCCCCTTCTACTTTTCCCCTTCTACTGCTTTTCTGAAAATAGGACTCAACCGTGAAGTTATAGCAGATGACTTGCCTCATCCTTTTGGCTTAACTCAGTACCAAGATTACATCTACTGGACGGACTGGAGCCGACGCAGCATTGAGCGTGCCAACAAAACGAGTGGCCAAAACCGCACCATCATTCAGGGCCATTTGGATTATGTGATGGACATCCTCGTCTTTCACTCCTCTCGGCAGGCGGGGTGGAATGAGTGTGCTTCCAGCAATGGGCACTGCTCCCACCTCTGCTTGGCTGTGCCAGTTGGAGGCTATGTGTGTGGGTGCCCTGCCCACTACTCTCTCAATGCTGACAACAGGACTTGTAGTGGTAAGCTGCATTTCCCCCAGAGCAAACTAGAATTAGAGGAGAAAGCAGGACTTTGAAGACTGTGGTTAATGTGCTTTCTAGAGTAAAACGTTGTAGAACCCCAAAGTGGGTCATTTGTTTAATAAAAAAGGGAGGGACTAGAGATGGAAAAATACATGTTTTTATTACTTTTTGTTTGATGATAGCTAGTTGATATTATAGAATATTTGATGTTACAGAAAAATCTTTTATCCTTCAGTATTAAATATTTAGTTCAAAATTTGCATAGCTTCATTGAGAAAGACAGACAGACAGTCATACATATTAGCTATACATAATTCATATTTATTCATTGTAAAGGAAGAGAAGAGCAGTACAAACAGTACAACAAAAAGAATCTCCAAAATATAAACACCTTGTCCTTTGAAGTTCATAGAATAGGCTAAATATTAAAAAACTTAAGTGTAAAAAAATGTAAAAGGCCAGGTAGAAAGTACGTGTGAACAGATGAAACAGTAATAAGTAGATGGGAAACAGAGAGCACATGCTGTGGACATAGTGGGTGGTTCGCTACTTAGTTCCAATTGTTGTTACCAGATCTTCTTATGTAGTCATGAGCCCAGATTTTTTTTTTTGGCTACCATGTCTCCTGACCTCAAATGTTAATAGGTAGTGCATATTAAATACACATACACCACAGCTAACAACAAAGCACAGCGCGTAACAAAACATGTTGGCTTAGGGAAACCTAGTTTATGCTGCAAGTATTCGCAAAAGCCCGTGTCGGTGGATAGACAAGAACATGTTGGTAGATATGATAAAGAAATAGAGAATTAGATCAGAAAAAGTAGATTCATGGGAAAGAAGTAGGGCATGGTTCACTAGGGTAGAAGATACGGAACTGTACACTATAGGATGTAATTATTGAAGTTACTTTATTCTGTTCCCAAATGTGAGAAATCACATAGGAAAGGATAGGCTTCAGTCATGAAAAGGAACATAAGTTTATGGTTTAGTGATTTGGAGTCTTCCACATTAGTTTTGTGTTTTACTAAAGCATGTCACATTAGTTTTTCTAAACCTTTTTGTAAAATGGGAATAATAATAGTAATGACTTTGTAGGGTTGCTGTGAAAATTAAATGAGATATAACATGATTGATTGTTATGGAGAATGGATTTGTGGAGGAAAAGAAATGGTAGAGAAGTCAATTAGACTAGTGTGGTAATGGCAGCAGACTTGGACTTCGCAGTGGCAGTGGGAATGGTCAAGGTGTATTTTGAAGCCTGAGTGGACAGGACTTATGTGTGGGGAAGAAGACGAAGAAAGCAAATTTGATGTCTAGATTCTTGGTTTGATCAGGTAAGTAGGTAATAGATGAGGAAGTATGGAGAGGAAGGATGGTTTTCAGGAAGAAATAAAAAATTTAATTTTAGACAGGTTTATATTGATATTTCTATGGGGCATTGCAATATAAATACTAAATAAGTTGGCTAGAAGATCCCAGAGCTCAGAGAGAGATGAGGCTGGAGATAGAAATTTTGGAATTGCCAGCATGTTTTTAAAATAGGGGAGTTACTTAGGGAGAAGATGTAGAGCTGAAGTCAGCAAATCTTTTCTGTAAAGGGCCAGAGAGTAAGTATTGTATTTCGGTTTTGTGAGTTGTAAAATTTCTTACATATACTCAACACTGTCCCCTGTAGCATGAATGCAGTCATGGACAATACATTTAAAAATGTACTGAGTTCTGGTAAACTTTATTACAGAACACAGGCAGCAGGCCAAATTGAGCTTGTGGACCATAGTTTGCCACCTCCTTGTGCAGAGAAAAGAAAGCATCGGGCGACTTAAGGAGCTCTGGCTGAGGAGGGAAAGCTTGCGGTGGATACTGAAAAGTAGCAGCCAGACAGGCGAGAGGAAAACCAGGAGATTAGGGACACAGAAGACGAAAGATAAGATTGTTTCAAAAAGAGCTGTGTTGGATGCTGCGTGAGAGGTTGAGTAAGATGAGGCTTAAAGTAGTATCCACTGGATTTTTGGATAAGGTCTTTTTAGTATCCCTGAAGAGAATAATTTCAGGGAAGTAATGGTGAAAGACTGAAGTAGATCAAAAAGTGAATGGAGAAGAAGAATGGGAGGTCGTGTATGTAGATGTCTTATTCAAGAAGTTCGACTTTAAATGGAAGAGGGAAATGGGGGTAATGACGGAATGAGGATAGAGACAGGAAGACAGGGACCTTTTGAGATCATTGTCCTGAGGGGCATGTTGGTTGGTCTGTGAAGGCCATGCGAAATCAGTGCTGAGTGCTCCTAATAACTGTAGGCTACTTTTCCAAGATAGATCAGCAGTGACTCAAGAAGCCTTCCGTTTTGTGCTTTTTTTTAAAAATTATAATAGCACTTTTAATATTTGTGTATAGATGTATTAGATTTTAAGGCAGAGTACAAGGAAAGTTTAACACAAAATACTTGCCCTTAAAAAGTTTTCTTACATTGTGTAATTTACTGCTTGACCTGTGTTTCAAAAGCCAAATTGGATCATGTTTCTGTGCTTAAAACCTTACAATGGTTCCCGTTTCGCACAGAGTAAACACCTAGTCTTATAATGGCCTACAAGTTCCTACACGTACCCTGAGGAACATGTACCCTGAGGAACCATTGACCTGTACCCAGTACTTGGAACCTCCCTGCTTTTGCTTCTATAACCTCCGCTTTTACTGTTCTCTTCCTTGCTCTTTCCAAGACAACCATACTAGCCCCTTTGCAATTTTCCAGTATTTCAGTTACTCCCACCTACTTATTTCCTCTGCTTAGAATGTTCTTCCTGCAAATGTTTGCATAGATGTAGTTCACCTCCAAGTCTTCGTTATTGTGACTTTCACCGGGAGACCTGGTCTACCCTATTTAAAATTTGCAAATCATCCTTCTACCCAATCTGGCATTGCCAGTGCTCTTTACTTGTACTTTTCTTTTTCCTATAACACTTAACACTCTTTAACATACTTTAACTAACACACTATTTATATACTATAACTTCTTTATTATGTTTATTGCTTATTGTTTATCTGTTGGAATATAAACTCCACAAAGTAGCATTTTTTCCCTGTTTTTTCACTGATATATCTTAGGAGCCTAGAATAGTACTCAGTAGGTAAATAGGTATTCAATAAATCTTTGTTAAATAAAAGAATGAAAAAATAGAACAGGATTTGGAAAAACACGTGTGCTCTTCCATTCGACAGCTTTGTGACTTTGGAATAATACTTAAACTTTTGAGGCTTCCTTTAACAATTACTTAACCTTTCTGAGTTTACTCACCTCTAAAATGGAGATGATAACTTTGGGGATTAAATAATATCTTGTGTGATGTGTGACACATTGAAGGTTTTAAATAAATGTTCGTTTGTTTTTCGTCCCAGGTCTCTGAAACAATTTTGTTTTCCTAATTTCAAAATCATGGCTACACAGCTCTCCTTAGATATCATCATCTAATGCTTATTTATTTATTTCCTTATTCATTTATTCAATCAGTGAGTATTTATTGAACATCTACTACCTACTAGACATTATTTGAGCCAGTAGAGAATATAGCAGTGAATGAAATAGGCATCAGTCCCTGCTCTCATGGACCTTACATTCCAGGGGGACAGATAACAAATGGATGAAGTAAACTATATCGTGGATTAATTGGAGATACGTGTTATGAAGAAATAGTAAGTGTGAGAAATGATGGGAGGAGGATTGCAATGTTAAATAGGGTTATTAGAGAAATCACTGCTAAAAAGTAACATTATGTCAAGAACTGAGGGAGGTAAGGAAATGAGCTATGTGGATATCTGGGGGGGAGACCTGACAAGCAGAGGGGGGCAGCTGATGCAGAGGGAACTTGTCTGGCATGTTAGAGGAACACCTCCGAGGCCAGTGTTGGAACAGAGTGAACAAATAGATTACATCAGAGAAGAAACAGGAAATCAAATTGTGTAATCCCTTGTTCAGTACTGAAGTGGCTGACTTCTATGGCGCCTTTGTGCAAATTGGGAAAAGATACTTCCTCTGGACAGAAGCAGCTGCACAAGTGCATGGCTTGGGTAATGAAGTACGGATTGTACGTCAGTCCCAACTTGATGCCTGTTGGCACAGTAAGACGTGCTGGGCCAGGCCTTGTGGATCTTGCTGTTCTTGCGCAAGAGCAATGCCTCCCTGTAAGCTACAGGTGAACACTTACACCTTTAGCAGAGAGCTAAAAAGCTCCCTTCTGCTTGCACCTCATCCTCCAACTTCTGCACGTGGCTTTTTTCATTGCAGGAATGTAAAACTCAGACAGCCTGATAGAACCATTTTTAAAGCACCGTTCTCCAGGAGATACGGTGGTTAGAGGTTACATAAATTAGGTTGGATTTAGGCTTAGGAAATTGTATATT
Organism: Micronycteris hirsuta; assembly: GCA_004026765.1. Taxonomy (NCBI): domain Eukaryota; kingdom Metazoa; phylum Chordata; class Mammalia; order Chiroptera; family Phyllostomidae; genus Micronycteris; species Micronycteris hirsuta. The sequence goes on along the minus strand of PVJI01009964.1, from coordinate 48,151 downwards.
CTTTCTTACTTTAAGCACTGAGTGACTTGTAAATAAGCCATATATCAGCTTCCTCTTAGAAACATTAAGCCAATTAATTTTAATTGCTAATGTTATCCATAGATTTCCTGAAACAAGCATTTATTTGTTTCAAGCCATGTTTGGCTTTGTCTTAATCCACATTTCTAGAACATTCAATTGTAGAATCTTATTGAAGGTTAAAACTTGACTTAAAAAATGTTCAGTAAAACATACTAGGAACCACATATTGTTTCCCAGTCAGGAAAAGTTGGCAACTAAAATTTTGGGATTTTCTAAGTTTCATTGTATGTCTAAGTGTAGGTGGGGCGTATGCTGTTGGAAACTTAGAATTTAGAGACTTTTTTTTTTCTTGCTTTACAAGAAAGTAGTGCCAAAAAACAATTCTTTTTTTTAAATAATTTTTTTATTGTTGTTCAAGTGCAGTTGACTCCATTTTACTCCCCCCACTCCCTCCTGCCCACCCACCCCACCTCCCATCTTTGATCTTATCCTACCTAACCCCCCCTCCCCCCGCCCCGGCTTTGTCCCTGTGTCCTTTGTACATGTTCCTTGATGACCTTTCCCTTTTTCCCTCCCCGTTATCCCTTCCCCACTCCCCTCTGGTTATTGTCAGTTTGTTCTTAAATGGAGCCCTGACCAGTGTGGCTCAGCTGGTTGGGCATCATCCCATAAACCGAAGGGTCACTAGTTCGATCCCCAGTGAAGGCACATGCCTAGGCTGTGGGTTCTGTCCCTGTTCAGGGCATGTATGGAAGGCAGTTGATCAATGTTTCTCTCTTGCCTTGATGTTTTTCTCCCTCTCTTCCCCTTCTCTAAAAAAATAAGTCAATTAAAAAAAAAAGGGAAAAAATGGGTGGGAGACTTGTGAGCTATTCTCTTGCGATATGTGTTCTTACTACTTTAAGGCACAAGTTCTACTAAAATTGCTAAAAGTTGTTAAATCAATATGTGATGGGCTCAAGATAATAGAGAACTCCAGTGGGATCATTGGAATATGTTCTAAATTTTCCAAGCTAGTGTGGGCTTTTAGCCAGTGAAGAACTTAAAGCAGAATTTCAGTGTTATGAATACCAAATTCCTTTGTGAGTACCAGTGAGTTTCTCTGGGATTCAAGCCAGTTTACATTTGGGTGTAAAAGTAAAATAAAGCGGGGAACCACAACTAATGGAGCCATAAAGCATGGGGCACAGGGAGAAAAGAAGGCGTTAAGCTTCACCGTTTATGTTGATTTCCCTGAGAAGGACAAAATTCTCCTGGATTTAGTTGATGGCTGACCCCCAAGAGAATAAAATGTTATGAAATTTTATGTATTTTTAATGAAGATTTAAAAATTGCTGTTAGATTGAAGTTGTTGGTAGCACTGTCAAATGCTATTATTTCCTAGATGTTTTCCTGCATTAAAGATGCTTACACAGCAATCGGAGGCCTAGTCCCTCGGAAAGGGGAACTTTATCTCTGTTGCATTTCCCCATTTCATAAATTTAGGGCATCAACTTAGAATCAGAGCAAAATATTTTTTTTTAGTGAAAATATAAATACAAGGTTTGTTATGAGGATTAAAGATAATAAGTAAAAGCATTTATTATTAGTTTGGCAGGATGAGAGATATTTTTACCAGTCCCTTCTCACAGCAAAAACCACATACACCTGATGGAGAATAAAGCCTGTATCTGCAATCCATCAGGGTTTGTTTGATTTCTATTAATGCCAAGTTTATTACTGTTGCTACTGATAACAATAAACAATAGTTATTTTTACTTTTTATTTATATAATGTCTTACAATTTTTTCTTATGTTATAATTGACATAATGCCTTATAACTTTTAATTTTTCGTATGTTATAAAATTCTTATAGCAAGTCAGTGAGCAGGGCAAGATAGCTAAAACCTTACTTTAGAGTTGCATAAACATCAATGCAAAGAGGTTCAGTGACTTAGTTAAAATCAAGTGACTGGATAGCGAGGGAGCTGAGACTAAAACTAGTCTTAATTGCTTTTTTAATCCTCATCTGAGGATATGTTTTACTGATTTTAGAGAGGGGGAAAGGGAGTGGGGTTGGGGGGAGAGAAGCATTGATCTGTTGCCTCCCATACTTACCCTGACTGGGGATTGAACCTGCAAACTTAGGTATGTGTCCTGACTAGGGAATGAACTCACAATCGTCGGTGTACCAGACGACGCTCCAAACAGCTGAGCCACCTAGCCTGGGCCAATCTTGAAGTTCTTGCTTTGGAGAGGTTGTGGAGGGTTATTTACTTCATCAACAGGGAGACTTTTGTATATCTTTATCAAATGCCTCATTGACATCAAGCCGTCTACGTGCAAAAAAAGAGGCTAGGTAGCCATGTCATTGAGTAAATTCTTAACTGGTTTGGTAACCAGAGTACCGATTAGTGTCACTTTAAAGAACGTTTCTGGGCATATTCCAAAGAGTTTTGTCCTCAATCTTAACCTTTTTACCTGTTCCACAACTATGTGTGTTTTGTATGAGATACAGCTACAGGCCGATCATATCTTTGAGTGATGCAGGATTTAGTCTGTGTTTCAGATTTGCTCTTTTCTTTCTTTAAGCGCCAACTACTTTCCTGCTCTTCAGTCAAAAAAGCGCGATCAACCGCATGGTAATTGATGAACAGCAGAGCCCTGACATCATCCTTCCTATCCACAGCCTTCGGAATGTCCGGGCCATTGACTATGACCCACTGGACAAGCAACTATATTGGATTGACTCACGACAAAACATGATCCGAAAAGCTCAAGAGGATGGCAGCCAGGTAATTCAAGGCCCAGTGCAAAAGTCATTTTTTTCTACCTAGTAATTGGACTAACCAGTCATCCTATTTGATTGTATTTAAGTGTTGATTCTACATGTGCATGTGTGTGTGTGAAACTGAAATTCTAGACTGAGCAGCTTTTTTCCCTTCTCATGATCTTTCAATATATAATTATTTGATAATGCTATTAGAATGAAAATTATATTTAGATAACTTATACTCTCATATTGGTAATGACTTAGTCACTGCCATCCATATCCATTTATACAGTTTTTTTCATTGTGGTCTCGTTTACATGGAGTGTTAGGAACTTGAAATCAAAAAGACCTTGGTTCTGATCTCAGGTCTATCACTCATGAGGATTTTCATGAACTTTTTAGCCGAATGGAATGTAGAGCACATAGTGCATTACCTGTTACATGGTAGAAAATAAATAATGGTTCTGTTACTAGTTAACGATTATTTAAAAAGTTCAAAGGATAAGAAACACACAATATAACCTCAGTAAAATTAAAAACATCTAACAGGGCTGTCCAACCTTTTGGCATCTCTGGGCCACACTGGAAGAAGAAGAGTTGTCTTGGGCTACAAATTAAATACATTGAGACACGTAATCACAAAAACTCTTATAATGTTTTAAGTAAATTCACGATTTTGTGTTGGGCCGCATTCACAGCCATGCTGGGCAGCGTGCAGCCTGTGGGCCACAGGTTGGACACCCCTGATAGGATATGCTATTAATCCAGTGGCGTTTTTTGGTAAATATTTGGTGACTATGGGATGGGAATGGAAAACATTATCAATAAAACTTACCTATGCTTACATACCAGTCATGGTTTGTATACTACTATCCATGCTTCTTTGCTTTCTTTTTATGACCAAATAGTATTAGACTGGTATTGCTATAAATAATCATTTGTCATCTTCCCATGGCAGTAATGTTAAGTTTGATTTTGAAGATTAAGTTTGTTTTTGAATGTTAAAATTTAGGGAGACGAGATTACTAATTTTTTATATGTCTTTTCTCACACAGAAGAGCAAGGGGATGATGTATTGGGTTGGCCAAAAAGTCTGTGTATGGTTTTTTCCATAACATAAAAGACACATTTTTCATTTTCACCGATAACTTTTGACACATTCGATCAGTCACAGCACATTCTCCATATACTGCACAAATCTTTATTTTGCATTTCAGTTGCATTTTTAGCTTTCTTGAAATAATAAAGCATAATATGCTGAAAATGTCACTTACTTTCTTCCATCTTTGATATTAAAATAGCTACATAAAAATTCACCAATTTTGATAAGGTTTTTTTAAATGCACACTGAGATGACAGCTGTCACAGACAGTCTAACAAAATTGTTTTGAATGAAGTTAAAGACAACTAAGCACTACTAGAGCCGTCTTATGGGAAACAACAGAATGGACTTTTTGGCCAGCCCAATATTTAGGGCCCCGAGGGATCAGCTAGGTGTGTAGTCAGTAGCAGTGTGTTGCAGGTGCATGTTACTCTTCGTCGGCCGAGACCTTAGAAGGAAATTGGAGCTGTTACTATACAGCCGAGGACGTGGCAGATAAGCAAGGCAGCTTCATTAAGGAATACCTTGCCTTGGAGATGCTGAGTAAATAAAATACTATTTATTCAGCTAGAGCAGGTGAACAAAAGGCTCTCTTTTCGCTTGGCTGTGTGAAAGCAAAACCATTTTTGGGGGGTGGATTTGAGGATTACAGGCAGGCCTGATTGATAGATATGATTTATAGCCCTACTTGCTGTTGTCTCTAGAGCAGTTTGTCAGCTTTAGTACTGTTGACATTTTGGGGCTGGATAATTTTTTTTTTTTTTTAATGACCTGGATAAGGGAGGGAGAGAGAGGGAGAAAAATATCAGTGTGAGAGAGAAACCTCTATTAGTTGCCTCTCACACATACCTCAGCAGGGAACCAAACCTGCATCCAGGCATGTGCGCTGACGGGGAGTCACACCTGTGACCTCTTGGTCCATGGACTGATGCTCCAACCAACCAAACCACGCCAGCCAGAGCTGGGTTGGATAATTCTTTGTTGCGGAGGACTTACCTGAACATTGTAAGCTGCTTAGCAGCATCTCTGGCCTGTGGCCACTACATGCCAGCTACACCTCCCATAGTTATGACAATCAAAAATGTCCAAACGTTGTCAGATGCCTCTGGCTTACGCCTTTGCAAATGCCCTTTTTGAGAACCACGGCTTTAGAGGTGTTTCTAGGTTGTGGTTCCAGGCAGGGTTGTCTATAAGAGAGAGCTGCCCCCTTCTCACGCTTATCTCTAATCAGTGCACTGTCAGATTCTTAGAGTAGCTAATGTGGCCTTAGCTGGCTCTGCTGCCCCATGTCATAATAACGCGAGGGAACATTTGACATGCATGTTAACAAAGAAGGGCATTACTCCAAAAAAAAATGTATCAATAAGAAATATCCCTTGAGACTTCCTTCTCAGATGAACGACCCTATAAATGTAAGCATTGTATGATCGCCTCAGGGCTATCTGGTTTGGAGTCTGATTGTCTGTGTGTATGTGTGTCTTTTTCTTTCTCTAGGGCTTTACTGTGGTTGTGAGTTCAGTTCCGAATCAGAACCTAGAAATACAACCCTATGACCTCAGCATTGACATTTATAGCCGCTACATCTACTGGACTTGTGAGGCCACCAATGTCATTAATGTAACAAGATTAGATGGGAGATCAATTGGAGTGGTGCTGAAAGGCGAGCAAGACAGACCTCGAGCCATCGTGGTGAACCCGGAGAAAGGGTATGTTACCGAAGTGCCACGCAGATGGCTCGGCGTCGCAGACCCTCGTCAGCCTTTCTTCACATTCCTCATTCATTTCCCTTGCGGTGCCCTGTGTTAACATGAAGAACATGATATCCTCCATCTGCCTGCCCATGCATTTTCTTGCTTTCTCTGATTTTACTGCCTAGAATTTCCTTTGTTAGTCTCTATTGCTTTAGTTTTCATTTCTACCCGTCCTTCCAGGACCATTTGAACTGCAGCATCCTCCTTGAAGTTTTCCTTGATATGCTCCAACCCCAGCCAGATGTGATCTTCCCGTCTCCTAAATGCCCAGTGCTCTGTTATATCTGTGCCTCCCTCATCATATATAGTCCTTCCCAGTTGTCCTTACAGCTTTTCTTTTTCAGACTTATATTTCCTACTAGTATTTAGGTTCCTTTATGCCAAGAATTAATACATCTTCTTTCATTTAATACAGATCTTTGCTTTTAATAAATAGCATGTATTTGCATCTGAATGAATGATAAGGAATTCAGCATGAAAGTAGCTTACTTCAAAAGAGTTACAGGGAAAAGATGAACTTTAGAACTTAAATATAAGAAATGACTTATTTTTAGTTATGAAATGGACTAATAAGGGAAGAAATTTAAATTTTTGTGTCCAGGTCTCTGGTTACTGCTTATTTATTTCATTGTAGTATTTAAAAAAATGCAACTGCCTGTGTCTAACACTTTGTTTTATTAATCCTTGAAAGTTAACTCCCTCAGAAATTCTGTGTGCCCTTTGTTACTGTTACTGAAAGTAATAGTGTATCATAGCCTTTTAAAAAATATTTTAAAACATTTCAAAATAAGATTTTAAAATATTCTTCCTGTTTTGGTTTTAATCAATAAGAATCTTCTCATTTTGTATGGTTTCTTATTTTGGTAAACTTATTATTTCCTCCTTTCTCTTTAGGTATATGTATTTTACCAATCTACAGGAAAGATCTCCAAAAATTGAACGAGCTGCTTTGGATGGAACAGAACGGGAGGTCCTCTTTTTCAGTGGCTTAAGTAAGCCAATTGCTTTAGCCCTTGATAGCAGATTGGGCAAGCTCTTTTGGGCTGATTCAGATCTCCGGCGAATTGAAAGCAGTGATCTCTCAGGTACCCCCAAAATATGTTTCCTTATTTTTTGAAAGATTTTATTATTTTTAGAAATAGGGGAAGAGAGGGGGAGAGAGAGAGAGAAACATCAATGTGTGAGACATACATCAATCTGTTCCCTCTTGCACACCCCCAACTGGTCACATGGTCCGCAACCCAGGCATGTGCCCTGGTTGGGAATCGAACCAGTGACCTTTTGGTTCGTAAGCCAGTGGTCAGTCAACTGAGCCACACCAGCCAGGGCCTGCTTCCTTATTTTGATTTGAGATATTAAGATGATTCATCAGTATCATTTGTATTTTTCTTCCATTGTATTATTTTTGTACACATTTCTTTATAGTTTTTTTCACTAAAAATAGTCAGCATTAAGTAGGTTATGAAGGACCTTTTTCTTCAACCATCAATATGATGATTCCCTCTGTTATCTAATAGCTTGCCAATATTCATTTGGGCTTGGCTCTGTAAATATATTTCTAATGCATTTCTACTCCTTTCCTAATTCTTCTGCTCTACTTTATTTCTCATTATCTCTGTCCTGAATTCTAACCTGTGATTAGTTTCTTCCCTGTTGGTCCCCCACTCTTGAATGTTTACACACTAATCCTAGATTAATTTTCTGAAGCATTGTTTCTAATCATGTTACTACTGTACTAAAAATATCTTCAGGGTAGTCTCATAACCTGAAGAAAAAAAGTTTAGCTATACCACTTAAATTGGTATTTACCTTTCATAAGATTATCAGCAAACTCAAATGATGATAACATTCCTGGTGTTCTGAGACCATTCAAATAATTTCTTGGTCTTCAGATGTACTTTTACTTTCTCATTTCTCTGCAGTCCTCTTTCTACAGTCATAGTTACTTCTTCCCACAATTTCTGATGTCCAAATATTCTATGTGATCTCACTAGTGATCATGAAAATGAACTTAAAAATAATACACTATTTATACCTGTCAGAGTGGCAAAAATATGTTCGAGTTGGTTATACCCAACATTAGCAAGAGTAGCAGAAAATGGCACGCTTCCCTGCACTTTGGTAGGAGTAGAAATTGGTAGAACATTTTTGGAGTGCAGTTTGCCAATAAATTGCCCTTTCAGTTAGCTGTGTTACAGAAATGCTGACCCACCTGTAGAAGGGTATTTGCTAAGCATTATTTTGTGATAGCCTATTACAGAGAACTATGAGGTCTGTCCAGAAAAAGTCCAGCCATCGTTGATATAATGAGAGCAGGTTGCGCGATATTGATGCAACCTGGCAGCCAAGGTGCACGGACTGGAATGTGCATGTGTGAACAATGACAAGTGGGAACAATCGTCAGTGGGAGCAGTAGACACCTGTTAAGTGAGCACGTGTACTGTGTGGCCATCACATTCAAAATGGCTAAATGAGTAGAGCAATGAATCTGCAACAGATTTTGCATTAAGCTTAAATATTGCTCTGTGGAAACTATTTGGGTGATTCAGAAGGCTTTCTGGGATGATGCAATGATTGTAGCACAAGTAAAAGTGTGCCACAAATGTTTCAAAGATTGTCGAGAATCTGTTGAGAGGAACCACGTTCTGGAAGGCCTGCAACAAGCAGAACACCTGAGAAGGTGGAACATGTGTAGGATGCTTTCAACAAAGATGGGCAGCCGACAGTGAAAGAACTAGAAGCTGATCAGGGGTTCCAAAAACTACTGTGTCTGAGATTTTGACCCAGGATCTTGACATGAAATGTGTCAAAGTTCATTCCTTGGCTTCCGCTGCCAGAGCAGAAGGAACATCGTGCTGCAGTTGCTAATGACTGGATTCAAACAACTGCCAATGGCCAGATTTCCTCAAGAAGGTCATAACTGGGGATGACTTGTGAGGCATCATTGTCCTATGTACAGTGTTTCCTGTATCTTGTATCCTCTTCAATAAATGCCTCTTTTTCATATTATATGGCTGGGGCTGGATACTTTCTGGACAGGCCTCAGTACATTCAAGATCACGTGTATGGAATATTACAGTCATTCCAACAAATGAGGTAGATCTGTGTGCAAAGGCATGGAAGGATGATTTTTAAAAACTAGGTTGTTTATTAAGATCTAATTTTGTTTAAAATATTTCATAGGTATTGTATTTACTGGCAAATTGCCCTCCAAAAATATTTATACTGTATATACATGTATATATATATATATAGACACATAATATGTATATGTACACTTAAGAACATGGGTATACGTGGTTGTTTATTCCTTGAGAAATATACAGATATACTTGGAGAAAGGTCTGAAAGGCTAGCATACTAGTATGTTAGTAGTATTTATTTCTGTATCATTTGAATTTTTATATGTTTAAATACATTTGTAATTTTTTAAGAAACTAAAAAAATATTGTCTTTACAGGTTCAAATGCTTCCATTTCATTTGCCTTCTCTGATTTCAGATAGTCATGCACATATTTTGTATGTGTGCGCATATTTACTTAGTATGATGTATTTTTCCCTCTCATCTGATGACCTATATCTTTTATATCACTTTTAATTTGAATAATTGCTTCTTATATCAGTGTTTTAATTCTTTTATTAGTATTGCAGATATCTTCCCCCTTCTCTCCTTTTCTCTGTTTCTCTTTTTATTTTTAGAATTTTTTTTTTTTAAGATTTTATTTATTTATTTTTAGAGATAGGGGAAGGGAGGGAGACAGAGAGGGAGAGAAACAGCAGTGTATGGTTGCCTCTCACGTGGCCCTCATGGGGACCTGGCCTGCAACCCAGGCATGTGCCCTGACTGGGAATCGAACCGGGACCCTCTGGTTCCCAGCCCGCGCTCAATCCACTGAGCTACACCAGCCAGGGCTGTTTCTCTTCATTTATGATGTTTATTTTTGTTGTAAGAGTAACGTGTTCATTAGAGACAGTTTAGAAAATACAAAAAGGGGAAAATTCATACCATCATTATTACTTAACACTTTAATGAATTAACTCATTTTTTTCCCCTGTGCATTTTTTTCCACCTTTAATTATGAAATGGTTCCAGCATGGAGAAAGCACAGAGTTCCTACTGCTTAGCTTTGTCAGATCTCATTGTTCGGCCCTATTTGCTTTTGAACATTGCTTCCCCCTCCTCTCTCTTGAAATAAAACATTTGAATTTTGAAGCCCTTGTATATCCCTCCCCAACTTTGTTCTGAATAAAGAATGTCTAGAAATCAGTAATACAAAAATGAGCAAAGATTATGAATAGTAACTCAGAGAAGAAACATGAAGGACCAATAAATTAACCTCAATATCAAACAGGGAAATGCAGATTTTATTAATAATGGGATGTACTTATAAAACAGTTGGATTGGTAATAATTTAGAAGTCTAACAATACCAAATACTGAAGTGACAATTCTCATTTATACCTCTGGTGGGAATTTTAAATTGATGTAATCATTTTGGAGACCATCTTGGATCTATTCATATTGAATCTATATACACAGATTACATACATAGCAGTTTCATCACTGCGTTTAGGCCATAGAGACATGTTCTGATATGTGCATAAGAATATTCACTGCAACACTGCTTTCAATGGCAAAAGATTAGAAATAGCATTACTAGAACTTTGACTGGGTTTGCTTTGGATTTGTAAGTCAATTTAGTAGAATTATTTTCTTTGTAATATTAGTCTTCCAAACCATGAACACTGGTTTATCTCTATTTATTTGAAACTTTAATTTCCCTCAATGTTTATTATTGTTTTCTGTGTAGAGGTCACCCATCTTTTATTAATTTTTTGGTATTTAATGCTTTTGAATGCTAGTTATAAAGAATATTCTAAATGTTTAAGATTTATTTTGTGATTATAGCTGGAACATACAAATACAGTCCATCTGTTCACCCCCCTGTCCAGCTCCCACCTTGATATCTTGAGCTTGTTTCCTATAGTTTCTTTAGGATTTTCTGTATTACAGAATCAGTTGTGTACAAATAATGAATTTTTTTTTTCCAGTCCTTTTCCTTGTTGCCTTATTACACTGGCTGGGACCCCCCAAACAGTGGTGATTGTAATAATAATAGAAGCTTTGGGGTTTTTTGTTTGGCTTTGCTTCTTGATTTGGGGGGAAGCATTTAATACTTTGTGATTAAGTATTATGTTTGCTAAGGTTTTTGTATAGATAACTTTTTTTAATCAGATTAAGAGAGTTCCCTTCTCTTGTTTGCTAGAATAAAGCAAACTTGGCATGATGCAGTATCCTTTTTATATACATTGATAGATTTTAAATGGTATTGTTTGTTTAAGATGTTTGCATCCATGTTCATGAGAAAGAATAACCTTATAATTTTCTTTTCTTACAATATACTTGGAGTTTTGCTGTCAGGGTTACATTGCCTCATTAAAATGTTTCCCCTTTTTCTGTTTTCTGCAAGAAAGGTTAGTGTAATATTGGCAGAGTTTTTTTTTTTTCTTTTTTCCTTCTTTATGTAGTCACCAATAACATATATTTTTATCATAGAATCTTTTTCTATTCACATTTTTAGCCTCCCACAGATCCTTTTATACTGGAATTCTTTATACTGGAATTTATACTGTATTTAGTATATGCTTCTGTTTTTATATGCTAGAGCTTTTCATAAAATTTTATTTGAAAAATGGACTCAGCTTTAAAAAACATTCAAAAACTGCTCTAAGTTCTTTTCTACATTTCCGTGAATTAGAATACAACTGTGTATTGGACTTACTTGCTCTTGATTGTACTTGAATGTCTAGTCTATTGTCTATTTTCTGGTATGTGTATATCTTCAGTTGAATGTATGACTTGACCCACCTGAATTATTTCTGGTGAATGTTCTTCTTTCCAAGGTGCCAACCGAATAGTATTAGAAGACTCCAATATCTTGCAGCCTGTGGGGCTGACTGTGTTTGAAAATTGGCTATACTGGATTGATAAACAGCAGCAAATGATTGAAAAAATTGACATGACAGGTCGAGAGGGTAGAACCAAAGTTCAGGCTCGAATTGCTCAGCTCAGTGACATTCATGCAGTAAAGGAGCTGAATCTTCAGGAATACAGTAAGTGCTGATGGAGTACTGCCAATAGTGGGGTTTGTATTTATTGTAAGAAATTAAAATAAAAATAAGATATTCTTTTGTATCTTTTTACCACTTTACCCTGAAGATACTCATGTACTGCTAGGTTTCCCATTTTTTATCTTCCTGCTAAGCTTACCTGGGAGCTTTTTCAAATTAAACGTCTTTTCCTCATAAAATAGGAGTGGAGTAAAGAAATGGTCTTACTCATTTTCAGAAATTTCCCCAGCTACAACAGAGGCCCCGCTTGTTATGTCTTCTCTTTCTCTCTTACCCTTTTTAAGAATATTGGTATAAGGCATATAGTTCTTTGGTTCCCTGTACACCCCATAGTTCAAACAGAAACAAAAGTCATATAATGATGAATATAGTTATCATGGAGTAACTTTATTCTTTAGCAAAAGCAAAAAAACACTAAAAATTAGTGTGTAAAAATTGAACACAATGCTTTAACAAGTGCTTGTTTGTTTTCCCTCTTGAATAAAGTTTTCAATTCTCAGCTTAGAAAAGTAGCCATAAATATTCTTTTTTTCTTATTGAAAACTTGAACTTCTGGCCAAGATGGAGGCATAGGTAGATACACTTTGCCTCCTCACACAACCAAAAAAATGGCAACAAAAAAAATTTAACAACAAGAACTGGCAGAAAATCAAACTGTGTGGAAGTCTGACAACCAAGGAGTTAAAGAAGAAACATTCATCCAGACCAGTAGGAGTGGTGGAGATGGGCAGCTGGAGCAGAGGTGACTTGCGGCCAGCCAGCGGCTGGAGGACCAGGGCAGACCGGGCGAGGTGGTGGCTAGCAGAGTGGCTGGATAAACCAGGAGGAACAACTGGAAAGTGAGGCAGCGCAACCCAGGGTTCCAGTTCAGGGGAAATGAAGCCTCAAAACCCCTGACTGAAAAAACCTGTGGGGGTTGCTCCAGCAGGTAGAACTCTCAGCCTCACAGGAGAGTTTGTTGGAGAGAGCCACAGGGTCCTAGAACGTACACACACACACCCACCCACCTGGGAATCAGCATCAGAAGGGCCTAATTTGCTTGTGGGTAGCAGAGGAAGTGACTGAATGCCAGCAGAGAGCTGAGCAAGCAGCACTGTTCCCTCTTGGACACCTCCCCCACAGACAGTGCCACAACACAGGGTGCCGTGGCCCCACTCTGGTGAACACATAAGGCTCCACTACTTACTGTGTAACAAGCGCACCAAGACAAAAAAAAAATATGGCCCAAATGAGAGAACAGATCAAAGCACCAAAAAAATGCAACTCAGTGATGAAGAGATAGCCAACCTATCAGATGCACAGTTCAAAACACTGGTAATTATGATGCTCACAGAAATGGTTGAACATGGTTGCAAAATAGAGGAAGAAGTGAAGGCTATGCAAAGTAAAATAAAGGAAAATGTACAGGGAACCAACAGTGATGGGAAGGAAACTGGGACTCAGGTCAATGGTTTGGACCAGAAGGAAGAAATAAACATTCAACCAGAACAGAATGAAGAAACAAGAATTCAGAAAAAAAAGGAAGGGCTTAGGAACCTCTGGAACAACTTTAAGCGATCCAACATCCAAATCATAGGGGTGCCAGAAGGAGAAGAACGAGAGCAAAAAATTGAAAACATAATGAAGGAGAACTTCCCCAATCTGGCCAAGGAAATAGACCTCCAGGAAGTCCAGGAAGCTCAGAGAGTCCCAAAGAAGTTCAACCCAAGGAAGTATACACCAAGACACATCATTACTACATTACCCAAGATTAAAGATAAGGAGAGAATCTTAAAAGCAGCAAGAGAAAAGGAGACAGTTACCTACAAAGGAGTTCCTATAAGAAGAAATCAGGCAAGAAGGAGCTGGAAAGAAGTATTCCAACTCATGAATGACAAGCATCTACCTCCAAGATTACTCTTTCCAGCAAAGCTCTCATTTAGAATGAAGGGCAGATAAAGTGCTTCCCAGATAAAATCAAGTTAAAGGAGTTCATCATCACCAAGCCTTTATTATATGAAATGTTAAAGGGACTTATTTAAGAAATAGAAGAAGATCAAAAACTGTGATCAAAAACTTATAACAAATTTACAACTTTCAACAACTGAGCCTAAAAAATAAAAAACAAAACAAGAACAAACTAAGCAAACAACTAGAACAGAAACAGAATCACAGAAATGGAGATCACATGGAGGGTTATCAGCAGGGAAGGGGAGGAAGGGCAATGGGGGAAAAGGTACAGGCAATAAAAAGCATAAATGATAGGTTAAAAATAGACAGGGACCCGGCTGGTGTAGCTCAGTGGATTGAGCGCGGGCTGGGAACCAGGCGGTCCCGGTTCGATTCCCAGTCGGGGCACATGCCTGGGTTGCGGGCCAGGTCCCCAGTGAGGGCCATGTGAGAGGCAACCATACATTGCTCTTTCTCCATTCCTTCTCCTCTCTCTAAAAATAAATAAATAAAATCTTAAAAAAAAAAATAGACAGGGAGAGGTTAAAAATAGTATAGGAAATGGAGAAGCCAAAGAATTACATGTATGACCTATGGACATGAACTAAGATGGGGGAATGCTGGTGGGAGAGGGCAATAAAGGGGAAAGGGGAATAAAGGGGAGAGGAAAAAATGGGACAACTGTAATAGTATAATCTTTTTTTTTTTTTTAAAGAAAACCTTTGAAAATGGCTGGTCATCTTTGGCCTAGTTTGTTGTTCATAGGTGTCTGTAACCAAAAGTCCCCTGACAAGTAGCTACTGTAGGTCTTGCACGATCGTACCAGGAACGCTAATGTTAAATGGAGGACTGAAGAGAGAACTGTTGAAACTCCTTAACTTCTCAGCACCATGCTTTCAAATCAAATAGGAATACGAAAGAATAGAGGAATGAGGTCACCACTGCTTGTTCAAGTCTTCATTATGTTGTCACTGTTTTTGGACTTAGAAGCTAAGTTTAGAGATATTTAAGAATTTGAAAGTTAGCAATGTTGCCATTCTGTGTTGTGACATGTACAGTAACTCATGCTGGACATGTAATCGATGGAAGTAAGATGATAATGACACAGTACCGAAGTTACATACTCAGTTGATATAGGATTTCACTTGAGCTTTGTAAAACTTCTCAGGGCAGGGTTATCTTGTTTTTATAATTCAACATTTAAATACGGTTTTACATTTGGAAAAACATTTAAAAATTTTTAATAACATTAAAGAGAATGAGATTTATATTTATCCAAAGCCTTGTGGCCCATAGGCAGATCAGTTGAGGCGGTGTGATGGTGCTCAGAAGGAGGAAGTGACACTTGACCCAGTAAGGTCTCGTGAAGAATTACGAAAGACAGGAACTCTTCTGTCATTGCTGAGTCTGGGTCTAACTTCACCTGTAACTACTTTGTTTTTCTTATATCTGAGTCAAGCATCTTGAGCTCCATTTAGAGTTGTAGGGGTTTGCCATCCTCTGCTGTCTTCTGTTTGGCTTTAGGGTTGCTGTGTAACCAGAGTAGAAGAGGCATGATTTCTGTGATTGGTGCTGAGAACCCTAACCGGGTTAACATGCGTTTTTTATTGAATTTAATGTGGTAACATTGGTTAGTGGAATTGTCATGTTGTGTGTTCACCACCCCAAGTCAAATTTTCTTTAAAAAAGTGTCGTGGAATTAAAGGTTGAGAAACACTGCTATATAGTTCGTGTATCCTAATATAATGTAATATAATGATTGATGTCTGTTTTGGGACAATGAGCTGACTCCCTCAGTCTCATCAGCACATGCTAAAGCAGGACTGATGTGTAGTGAGAAGAAAGTCAGATAATAAATGAGTGTCTCTACATTAGATGTCGGTATTCTGTGATGACAAATGTCCAATTGCTTTTCACACAAGCTAAGTAGAAAATTCATAGCAATGATTTCATTAAATATAACCTGTGAGACAGAGTTTGAAAAGTTGCCAGACTGTGTAGTTATTTAATTAACCCAAATATGAAGAAATTAAACATTTGTATCATTTCAGGTTATCTTTTGCAATTGGCCAAGCAGATAATTTTGATTGTTTCCAAATGGTTGAGTTCCTTGTGAACTTAAGCTTCTTCTTATAACAACTCTAATTATCAGTGGACTCTTTATTAAAATATATTTTTTGAGTGAAATGATCTGATCTTTTAGAAAGGTAGAATTTCTGAGTTGAACTCAGTAGTTTAGAAGTATTTTTGTATATTAAATAGAATAATATCTAGGTCTCAGCATTCTGCCTACAAATTAATATGAGTTATGTCATTACCTTGCTTAAAATAATTAAAAATATTTTATATATAAATACATACAATGTTTTGTGCTTTTAAATCATTGTCCTCATTTTCTTGAAGATTGTGTAGGGATGGAGCAAGGAATCGTACATGTGTGCAAAGAAAGTCCAAGGTGATTTACATTTGGTTTTCTTGATAATTCATAAATGATAGATTTTAACTAAACTATCTTCCCTCCCTCCCTTCCTCCCTCCTTTCTTCCTTCCTTCCTTCCTTCCTTCCTTGCAGGACAGCATCCCTGTGCTCAGGATAATGGTGGCTGTTCACACATCTGTCTTGTAAAAGGAGATGGTACTACAAGGTGCTCTTGCCCTATGCACTTGGTTCTGCTTCAGGATGAGCTGTCATGTGGAGGTAAATGTGTTATCATTTCCTTGTGCAGGTCATTTAACATGTTCCATAACTGAGTAAGTTAATTCAGCTGAAGGAGAAGAACTATTCTCTATAGTGGCAGAAATCTTAAAATAATCTGAGTTCTAATGAGAGGAAAATTACTAGGGAACTGAGTTTATATAGACATTAAACATTATGATCATAAGCTGATGTAAGAAGTATTTTCTACTATAAAGGCTAGATAAAATACATTTTTCTGTGAACAAAGATTGAAAGGGCTTATATACTCAAAAGTTAAAAATCATTGAAAAAAGGGTATTACAAGAATATTTTCTTTTAATTTTCCTACATTTTTTAAAAAGTAAATAACATGTATTGAGTAGCAGCATCCAAGGCATTCTGCTTGGACTGCAGGAGATTTGAAGGTCTTTGAGAGGGACCAGTTGGGTTGGGCCCGATGTGTGCGCAGAAGGAGTTAAGCTCTGGTGCTTCAGAATAGCAAGTGTTGCACGCTACCACGAACATACTCAGTGCCACTGAACTGTACTCTTTAAAATGGTTGAATGGTGGACTTTTTTACATATATTTTACACAATTTTTTTTAAAAGCAAGTGCTTCCATATCAGGGTCCTGGTGTTAAATAAGGCAAATCTTAGAAAAATTTACCTGTATGAAATGGTAACACAGATAAAATTGAACCAAGAATATCACCTCTTATTTAGAAGTCTCTTAAAAGACCTTTGCATTTTTCTTTACATTTAGTGATTATTTTTAGTGCACGTGTTACATGAATAGTGTGTTTAACTAATTTTTACAATTGTATTACCCAAAGCAAGACATACACTGCTGTCATTGAGAAAGGTACCCTCATGTCCATTAGCAGCCAATTCTCATCTTCCGAAAGTAACCACCATTCTGAGTTTTATCCCTGTAGTTTAGCTATGCTTGTTATTGAACTTTATAGAAGGAATCATGACGTATGTACTCTTTAATGTCTGGATTCTCTTGTTTAATATAATATTTTTGAGATTCAGCTGTAGAGTGGAGTATATCAGTTTCTTTGTAATTTCTTCTCTGATTAGATGAGATGGATGGATTACAGATTTGATCTATTATGAAGTGTTTTGTACAATATATATTAATTATTAAATGAGCTCCACTCAGGTGTATTTGTACCTCTGTGTGACACTTATTTTATTTTTGTCACTCCCCTCCCCTTTGTTTATTGAAGAACCCCCAACATGTTCTCCTCAGCAGTTTACTTGTTTCACGGGAGAAATTGACTGTATCCCAGTGGCTTGGCGGTGTGATGGGTTTACTGAATGTGAAGACCACAGCGATGAGCTTAATTGTCCTGTGTGCTCGGAGTCCCAGTTCCAGTGCACCAGTGGGCAGTGTATTGATGGTGTGCTCAGATGCAATGGAGATGCAAACTGCCAGGATAAATCAGATGAAAAGAACTGTGAAGGTATCTAAAAATGTTAAGACCCAGTTACGAAGTCCTTTTTCCATTAGGTTGTTTGCAGTTCAGAGTGGAGCCTGCTTTGCCTCAGTGGTAGATTGGGGTTTTCAAGTCCATTTGACTTTATTATGTTAAACATAGTAACATGTTCCAAATCGCTGTTTTAATTCACTTACTGTGCATAAGGTTTATACACATTAATAAGCGTAGCAGAGGAATGAGGCCAAAAGAACTTCAGTATGTAAAAGTAGTACTTACTTCCAATAAACTTGGAATTAGTGAATTTATTTATTTCAGTGTAAAATAATTTCATTAGTTTCCTCTTCCCTCCATTAACCTTTAGCATGGTAAAACACACACACACACACACACACACAAACAAATTCTTTGGAATTATTAGTGAATGATGAAATTTAACATAAAGAACAAAAATAGGGGCCCTGACTGGTGTGGTTCATTTGGTTGGCTGTTGTCCAACAAAGTGAAAGGTCAACTGGTTCAAGTCCCAGTCGGGGCACTTGCAAGAGGCAGCTCATTGATGTTTCTCACATCAGTTTTTCTTTCCCTCTCTTTCTCCCTCCCTTCCCCTCTCTCTAAAAATAAATAAATAAAATCACTTTTTTAAAAAATAACAAAATAGGAAATTTCCTGCAGGAATGTCTTTTCCCTCTACCAATGAAAGTTTTCTGAGAATAATTTTTAAGGTATATCTAAAAGTCTAAATTGTTTTCATTTGCACCCACAAAGTTTTTTGATTCTTGGTAGTATTTGGTTTTACAACATAGTAAAAATAAGAAAACTATTTGCATTTTTTCCCCAGTGCTTTGTTTAATTGATCAGTTCCGTTGTGCCAATGGTCAGTGCATTGGAAAACATAAGAAATGTGATCATAATGTGGACTGCAGTGACAAATCAGATGAACTGGATTGTTGTAAGTAGGACTAAAACCTGTATATTACTCTTAAGGGAGAATTTTTAAAATATGTTTTCCTTTTCTTTAAGTGTGAGTTTCACTTGTAATCATTATTTCCTTATTAAGAAACAAATATTAACGTTAAGCTAGTTATCTGTACCAGGGATTTTTTGTTTTGCTTTTAATAATTCCTTAAAAGACAGCAGTTTTCTTATGCAAAAATATCTTCACAGGAACGTTTAGTAAAGCATCAGAAAAGAATAAATATTGTTTTGCCGCAACTAAAGTTAAAAATTCTGAAGCGGTTTACAGATGAACCTCAGAGATATTGCGGGTTTGGTTCCAGACCCCATATCACCTCAATAAAGCAAATACTGAAATCAAATGAGTCAAACCAATTTTTTGATTTCACAGTGCATGTAAAAGTTACGTTTACACTGTAATGTAGTCTGTTAAGTGTGCAATAGCATTATGTCTTAAAAAACAATGTACATACCTTAATTAAAAAATAATTTATTGCTAAAAAAATGCTGACCATCATCTACGCCTGTTGGAAAAATGGCACCAATAGACTTGGCCTGATGCAGAGTTGCTGCAAACCTTCAGTTTGTAAGAAATACAAAATCCATGAAGCACAATGAAGTGAAACGTACCAAACGAGGTATGCTTATAGATACGTGGAACTCAGCGGTCAAAACTTAAGAATTTCTGAACTCTAGTTCATGTTTAACACCCCCCATTTTTTTCTTGCACCAGTCTCTCAGTGACTTTAAGAGCTTCCTTAAAATGCAGCCTGAGGAAATTTGTACGAACAAATATGCACAGGCCTAGAGACCCTCAGCTAGGTAGCCTATAGTTTCTTCAAGATTCATAACTATTGACTAATGCCCTAACCTATAATATATCCCAAATTGATCAACTTAGTTCTGAATGGAAATCAGCACCAGCCACGTCTGCACTGTCAAAATTGGTTTAATGAAATACAGAGAGCAGGAGACAGCTAAGGTGGGGGAAGGAGCGGGTGGAGGGATTGAGCAAAAAGGAAAAGGGATTCACGGACATGGTTGTGGGGGTGGGGTATAAGGGAACTAAATGGTAATGGGAAAAATACTATAAAAAACAAAGAAAAGATAAAAAAACTCTTTAATCTTAACAAAGACTTTAAGCTGATATTTTTACAAATTCAAATGGAATACTCACTGAGACTTGTAGTATCTGTTCATATTCATTAAACATTGCTGGGTACCAGCTATGTGCTGAGCATGTAGGGCACCTGCACCAGTGCTCCCAAAGCTGTCTATTTTGGGGGGTAGCAGTAAGATTAGGGCTCTTAAAGCCAGGCAGAGATGGGATTGAATTCTAGGTCCCTCTCTTACCAGGAAATTTGTTCTTAACAGGAAATTTAAACCTTAGTTTCTTCATCTTTGGATTGAAGATAATATTTATCCTGGTGGCTGTGAGAAAAATTAAATGATGTAATATATATAAAATATATAGCCTGACTCGTAGGAGATACTCTTGATAAAAGAGAGTGATAAGTGATATCAGATGTGCTGTATTAGAGATCTTTGCAAGTAGCACAAAGGAGAGAGTGGTCAAAGCTTCAGGCATGAAGATGCGGCTCATCAAGGAAGACTTTTTAGAACAGCGGTGCTGAAGGTATAGGATGTTGATCAGTGAATAGAGTTAATTATGCAGATAAATAGAGAGATTGAATTCCTGGCAGAGGAAATATCCTGTTCAAAAGCAGAGTGAAACAGGCACCTTTGGGAAACAGCATATAAATAGGACTGCCAAAGTATATGTACGTCATGAAGGGTAGCAAGAGAAAACGTATGTAAAGGTGAGATCGTAGAGGACTTTGCTTTTCCTCTGAAGAGCCTCGACAGTATTCCAGAGTAATGGAGTCGCTGAGCAACTTAAGGAAAGGGTTGGCATTGCTGCGTAATTGTGAAAGCTGTAGAGCAGATGGTTGGAGGCGATAAGACTGTAGGCAGGGAAAACTGTCAGACTGGTTGCTTTCAAATCTTTTGACCAAATCAAGAGGTTACGATGACATGGGTACACACATAGATATGTCATACAACAGTGTTTATCCACATTATGTAGAATACATTCTGACACTTTCTGTTTTAAAATGTTAGTTGCAACCCACTAAATTGTTTGCACCATCTAATATCTTGCAGCCTATAATTTAAAAATGCTTGGGAGACTGTTGTAGATCAGGCAGAGGATGATGAGGATCTAAGTCAAGAAGGAGCAGTCATGGTAGATAGATTGATTTGAGTTGTTTTGGAAATAAAAGGGTTTGGTGACCATTTAGATTTAGTTGATAAGCTTAGGTTGATGCACAGATACCTCACTGAGTGACTGGAGTCATTTCATTAACTGGAATACGTAGCAGGGACTGAAAACTGAAGTATCATTACATGTCTTGGCTGCAGATGTAATGTTTGGCTGATGTAGGGGGGTTTTATTACTTTATTTTTGTTTTTTATTTAATGTAAATACCTTTGCTACAGGCACCTCATTTATTTATGATCCGCTTTACCCCTGGACTTTAGGAAACGTGGCAGATGATGGTGACATTGAGTTCAGTTTGAATAAGTTGCATTCAAGTTGCCCATGAGATGGCCCATTGAAGCTGTTCAGGAAGTTGACCATATGGGTCTGTAGCTCAAGAGAGAGGTTTGGGCCCTTCAGTTTATTAATGATAATTAAAGTGGAGGCAGTGGATGAAATCTCTCAGTGAGAGTTAAGTAGGGGAGGAAAAGAGCAGGGTAGACAGAACTCTAGGAAGCAACACTACTTAGGAGTCAGATAGAAGAGAATGAAGCCAACAAAAGGAAACAGTAATTAGAGATAGTGAAGCTAAGAAAGTGGTGTCTTGGAAGGATATTGATCAGACATTTTTGAGGAAAACAAGAGCCAGCAGTACTGAAAGTATAGAAAGTATAGAAAGGCCAATGAGGTGAAAGGGGCCTTGAATATGGCAAGTAGGAGAATGTTAGCCTTTGCCAGACTAATGTCAGTGTCGTGCTGAGAGTAGAAGCCTGATTTCAGTGAGTCGAGATGTGGCCTGGAGACTAAGCATTGGAGTTGTCAGCATAAACTGTCCTTTTTCAAACCTGGCATCAGAATGAATGCTCGGGGCACTAAAAAAGTTGAGACGGTCGCTCACAGGACTGAGCAGAGTTTGTGCCTCAGACACCATAGAGGAAATACGTAATTGGCAGCCCTCGCGTATCGTGTACCTTTGTGATACTGTTTTCTCTCACTTCTTTTACTTAGTGTATCACAAGGTGAGTTTAGCTGTGTGGATGGGATATTTGAGGTACGATGAAACAGAAGGAAGGTTTTTAAAGGATCTGCAGTTGTGAGCTAGAGTCTGACTATATTCAGAAAGGAAGAATTGCCGTTCTAAGTCAAAGGGTAACGTTCTAAATTGGATGAGCCCTTTTGCTCTTTCCCTCTACCTCTAATTTTGATGGCCTGTGCTTCTAAAGCCTCAGTCCTGTGAAGGTAGATGCCTGGGGCAGGGTCTTCCTTAGTGCTCTCATGCTCTGGCTTTCTTTCGGGGTCCTCAAGTCCTCAAGTCCCAGGGGCCTGTTCCTTGCGCTCAGGCAGCTAGACTCACCCTGAAGGCAGCAGCGTGTTGAGCCTGAGAGCTAATGTTCATCTTTAGCTTCTAATTTCCCTTCACCAGACCTAAATGTCACTTCAAACCTAAAGTCAAGCTCAGGGTTTCTTTGGCTTCACCATTCCAGTTAAAACATTTAATGACTTTTCTAGGTTCATCTGTTTGGGCCCTATAATTTACTCTGAGATTCCAAAATAAGTTTGTTGATTTTAATGATAGGCAGAATGAAGTGTAGATTCTGAAGGATAGATTATGTATTTAAAATGTCTTAATGGAGTTTAACTCTACAGTTCACTTAACATCTTTATTTTTATCATTTATACTGTGCTTCCCCAGTGTGTTTTATTTCTGTCTTCACTTGAGGATAGTTCATTTGATTCCTAATGATAACATTTGTCCATAATCCATGGGGCATGGTGTAGATGTACAAGGGGGACCCAAAAAACCTGCAACTTATTTATAAAAAATTGGGTATTTATTCTTAACATTTTTAAACTTCGGTCATCTTCAAAGTACTCTCTTTGATGTAAAACACCTATCAAGATGTTTTTTTTTTCACTGCTCAAAACAGTTTTTGAACTTGGTTTTTATGCCTTTTAGTGCTTCTGCTGTTTTTTGTTTCACCTCTTCCACACTGGGAAAACGTTTCCCTTTGAGGACTTTTTTTCATCTGGGGAAACAAAAAAAAGTCGTTCAAGACAAGATTGGGTGAATAGGGAGGGTGGGGCACGGGGGTCATGCTGTTTTTGGTCAAAAACTGCTAAACGCTCAGTATAGTGTGGGCAGGTGCACTCATAAGTCACCCATCATGAAATGGCCAAGTGTGTTGAAAGGACTTCAGAAAAATTCACTGAAGCTGAGCACAGCCTCTCACAACAACGCCAGCCGGCACACTGATACAGATGGGTTTCGGGAACAGTCACCTAGCGGGGAATCCCGTATTAAGGGCGACCTCACTCCAGAAGATAATTCCAGTTTTTTTGGATCCCCCCCTCCTATCCATACAAAAGAAAAATATTTCTAAGTTGTCTCTGTTAACTTCACAGTCTGCTCGCAAGCCCTCTTTTTGATTACTACTTTGAGTTATAGTTGTTTTTCATTATATAACTGCACTGCATCCTCATTTTAGATCCAACTGAGGAGCCAGCGCCACCGCCCACCAATACAGTTGGTTCAGTTATTGGAGTAATTGTCACTATTTTTGTGTCTGGAACCATATACTTCATCTGCCAGAGGATGTTGTGCCCACGTATGAAGGGAGATGGAGAAACCATGACTAACGACTATGTGGTTCACGGACCAGCTTCTGTGCCCCTTGGTTATGTGCCACACCCAAGTTCTCTGTCAGGATCTCTTCCAGGTGAGTTCAGACCGATCCCCTGAAAATCAAGTCTTGGGTCCTGGCAGAATTCTCAATTTTCCATAATTGAAACAAGATACTTACTGCCCAGAGTCCATTTCAAACTAGACCACATTGGATTTAAAAAATTTTAAGAACAAATGTTCTCTTTTACTTTCAGCACCTTCTCTGTACACAAAAGATCTGAGGTATGGGTGGGTAGAAATTGCCAAAGAATAGAAAGCAGACAACACACACGGTCATTTCTGTGGACTGCAGTTTTGGGTGCAGTCTACTGAACATGAATCAACCAGTCACTTGGTGAAAAGTCATAAACCACAGCTCTTCAGGTTCACTATAGTCGACCTCAGTACTGCTGAACCCAGGAATTAAAGGAGGCCAAAAAGTAGACTTAAGAGTTCTTTTCAGCAAACAAAGATCTGGAAATAGCTGGGTGACTGCAGCGAGGGATGTAACGTCTTAGGTTTTCTCTTGCCGTTAGGCGATGACAGTGGGACGGGGGCTACTCCGGCCTCGCCAAGTGGCCGCAAGCTCTGTGCTTCGGCAGACCCCACTGCTCTAGGGGAGGGGTGTCAGACCCATTTCCACCGGGGCCACCTCAGCCTCACGGTTGCCTTCAAAGGGCCGAATATAATTTCAGCTCCTTAACAGTTAAGGAGTAGTTACATTTTTGCAGTCCTAAAATTATTTCAGCCCTTTGAAGGCAACCGCGAGGCTGATGTGGCCCCTGGTGAAATGCGTTTGATACCCCTGCTCTAGAGGGTACAGATTTCGTATCAATGCTTTCTGGCGCCCTTAGTGTAAAGAAGCCTCTTTGTTTTGGTGAATATGGAGAAGGAGGTTTCAGGCAAAAGCCCTAAAAAAATAAGGACTTATTCTGGGTGTAACTAAATAAAGAGACATGATTTTTAAAATGTTACTGATACTATTCTGTGTCGCCATATCTATTGGCAGTTAGTGCAATTTAGGAAGTCACTGGAAAAGAATGTAAATTTTTCTTTAGCACTGATGGTTGTGATTACAATATTTACATCCAGTAGCTGAAGAAATACTCTTCCATACGTTGTATTTATGCCCTTAAAAATGGGTTTAGTTTCTTTTTGACCAACTCTCATGTTTAGTCTGCCCGGCTCCACAACCTCCACTCTCCACAGCCTCTAAGATCCTCTAAGAGATTGAAAGGCTCTCATTTTATCTCATTTTGAAGAGCTCTGCTTCCGTCCTGGGGCGGGCAGAGGGGTGGTAGCCGTTCTTGGCCTTGTTCTAGACCAGCTCTCAATGGAAGTGTTCGCTACTAGGGAACATTCCTTTCCCTTCTCCATGGAGTCTTTTCAATAATTATTAGAAAAAGGGGGTATAAATTGTTTAAAAGTCAAACTCTTTGACTCTTGGTATTTATAATCCTAATATTGAATAAAATTATGTCTTGCTTCTTTATTGATCTTACTCATCTTCAGTATCTGTCTTCCTTCATTTTAGGGATGTCTCGAGGTAAATCGATGATCAGCTCCCTCAGTATCATGGGGGGGAGCAGCGGACCCCCTTATGACCGAGCTCATGTCACCGGAGCCTCATCAAGTAGTTCTTCAAGCACCAAGGGCACTTACTTCCCTGCAGTAAGCAGTCTGTTTCCTTTGTTTCGTTATGAATGCTAAGACACACAGGATCTTAGATTTTTACCTCACTTCAGTGTGGGTATTCAGTGATGGTAATGTAAAAAGTTTTAAACCTACTGTAGAATTAGGCATATAAGGTTCAAAGAAGGCTTTACCATCACCTTGTGAGCACTTACAAATCGTTCTTTATGTTTGTTGTATAGTAATCAGCGTATATGGAAGCACTGGACATTAATTTCTATTTAGTGAAAGTAGAACTACTGAATAGTACCTCCTGAGACGTTTAGGACCTTTATTCCATGACCTCTCCAAAGAGGAAGCACATGGTACTTCTCCTATGTCAGTAATTTTTCTTTAAACAATTACATTTAAAAAATCAAAACCCAGCTATGCTGAACTTAAACCAGTGACTTGTAGACGATAGATTTTCTTTTCGTCACCTCGGTGATGAAATTGTACTGTGCGGCGTGGAGAGCCGCAAGCCTGATGTCAGCTCTTTGGAAAGGAAGGATTGTGCTGATAGTGTAATGGGAAGGGATGTGAACAGAGAGGAAAGAAGAGAAGTTGAACGAAAGTCTTATATAGTCTCTATGTGGGGTAGACCATTGTTACTTTAACAATTTCATTATTTTCCTTTTAGATTTTGAACCCTCCGCCATCCCCAGCCACAGAGCGATCACATTACACCATGGAATTTGGCTATTCTTCAAACAGTCCTTCCACTCACAGGTCCTACAGGTATTACACGTCCTCCTCTAATGTAAATCGAAGTATTTATTACAAGGACGAAGTATTCTTCTGGTTGTGGGCTTGATGTAGACCTAAGTGCGTAGATAGGTGATGGTCACCGAGAGAGGATGGGCAGCTTGTCTTACGAATACTGGTGTTGCCCCCACCACAAATTCTTTTTTTCAGGACATTATACATTTTTTAAAAGAGAGTCACAAATGCTGGCTTTTAGGATAATAGAGTATAGCCTTCAATGCTCTGGCAGTGTTTTAAGAGAATGTTATCCATCAAACTGATTTCAAAATAGGTTACTTGTTCAGGTTAGGTTTGATCGATAGTCTGAGGGTGGAGTATTGGGATAAGACTTGGATGGTTCAGAGTTGTGAGAACTCTAAAACAGCAGGATTTTTAAGAACACAACTTGAGAGAAGCTTAAATTCAGCCCTTATTTACATACCTTACAGTTGAATGGAACAGATCACAACTCACTAAAATAAATGAAATGTATTTGTAAGTCAGCAGGGGGATACGCCTTTGCGCTGATTTGTGAATCTGTGGAGCAGAGTGAGCAGGTTAATAAGCATGAGTACTAGTGTGTTGCTCTTACTCTTCCCTCTCATTTGAACGGCCAGCAGATAGTCAAGAGCTTGATGCTCTCTGTCTGCACGCTCAGTGCCAGTATTAGTTGGCGTTCCTCAAGTGCCTTTGTCTTCAAGATGAGGCGTTTCCTAGCGTTCCAGTCAAATAGCCCTGAGGTAACCATATAGATATATACAAATCAAGTGGAAATTGTTTATTCTACCTCATTCAGAATTCTCATTTCAGTTTTTAGATAAGATTATTTGAGGTAGGCTAGACTCTGAAATTGATTTTTATATTTTATTGTAAACGTTGCTTTCCCTGCCACAAGTTTGCTTTAAAATGCCAAAATAGAGGGGCAAAAACCTGAAAATTGAAAAAAATAAAAAGGAAATACCTATAATTTTATTTAAAAATTTTAAATTTCTGTAAATTGAATAAAATAATGTTTGCTTAAAATGATCATAACATCAGCCCTGGCTAGTGTAGCTCAGTGGATTGAGCGCAGGCTGCGAACCAAAGGGTCCCGGTTCAATTCCCAGTCAGGGCACATGCCTGGGTTGCAGGCCAGGTCCCCAGTGAGGGCCATGTGAGAGGCAACCATACATTGCTGTTTCTCTCTCTTTCTCCCTCCCTTCCCCTCTCTCTAAAAATAAATAAATAAAATTAAAAACAAAAACAATCATTTGCCAATAAAACAGATTAAAAAAAAAAAAGAAGAGACAATCTTTAAAAAAAAAATGATCGTAACATCAAAAACAACTCTTAGTCATTTCCCACATCTCAAATTAAGCCCATTTTGTTTCTTCTGAGTGAAACTTTTTATCATTTGTGGAGGTTTTTGTTTAAAATGGAACTTAAAAGAATTTGTTGATTCTGTTTCCTTCCTTTCCTCCCTGTTTTTCCCCATAAAAATGGAAGTGTTGGGACTTTTAAATGTTGAGCCAAGAAATTTTACCAAGACTTGACACCTGATTGGACAGAATGATAAGACCTAAAAGATACTATGACATCATGTCGATATTGGTGGTTAAAAACAAACAAACAAAACAAAACACACACTGTAAGAAACCTGCTCAGCAGGTTAGGTAGCTCTTGGTCTTCTGGCGGCCGTTTCTGTGGAGGCAAGCCCTAATGGTATCAGATGGTTTGCATCCTGGGGTATTATCTGTGGCCCCCTGTATCACTAGGTGTTTTGTGGATTGGAACTTCAGTTTTGCGCTTGTTCCTGCCCCTCTCTTACAGTTACTTTGATGATAAAGCATGTAAGATTAACTTTACCATATTTAGAATATAAAGGTATAAGAAATTGCAGGTAGAAGTAGAAATATAGAAAAACTTGTGTGTTGCCCTGGCTGGTGTGGCTCAGTTGGTTGAGCACTGGCCTACGAACTCAAAGGTCACTGGTTCGATTACCTATCAGGGCACATGCCTGGGTTGCAGGCCAGGTCCCCAGTTAGGGGCGTGCGGAAGGTACCCGATGGGTATTTCTCTTCCTCTTTTTCTCCCTTCCCTTCTCTCTAGAAAATAAATCTTAAAAAATAAAAGAAAAACCTGGATGTTAATTTAAATGAGCTCTTACTTTCTCTAATGTGATCCTCTCTTTCCAGTGCTTTTTTCCTTAGTTAGCCATGCTACAAACTTTTAACAGCTATTGATTACTTGAAAAGGTAAATAAACAAGTGTAAGAAATAAGTTAGGTCAAATATCTATTAGAAAATTCACTGGTCCTATATGGATATTTAGAATTTATTATTTTGATGTTCGGTTAAAGCTGCTCCTATGACAATGCGCTCTTCCCTACACGGAGAGTCAGACTCTCCGAAACTGCAGCAGTTTCCCTTTGCTGGCGGAACAGCGATGGGATCGACGCGCCCCTGAGGCTGCCTACAGTGTGGTCTGGCTTGTACAGCACTTGATTTTTAAAGAGAGTGAAGTCATCAGACATCATTAAATTATTCATCAGGTACATGATAGAGCAGTTAAAGAATGTGGAGGGAACGTTACGTGTTTGAGCGGGGTGAAGCGTGGAAAGACCCATTCCTCTCCCAGACCGCGAAGTGGCAGGAATGAGTGAGGTTTGCTGTGTAGACTACACACTGGCTGTGTAGCTGACAGATTTTCCAGAGATGACCATGAAGCACAACTTTGAATAGTTGTGTTTTATTTCGTGATAAAGTTTAACTTAAAGCTATAAGAGCACATCCAAGGTCACCTCTGCATTTCCATTCTATCCATTTTTAATTGCCTCTAATCACATTTAATTTGCAAATATGAAATGCATGGTGTCTTCCACCTCCAATCTGCTATTGAAAATTGCCTCTTGGTCTGTGCAAATTTAAATTGTAGTAGCTTATTATCTTCAAGAAGAAGTTTATATCCAGTACCCCTGTATTTTGATAGGGAAAACCACTTTTCAGTAAAGCTAACTCTTCTCTTGGTTTTCTTCCAATACCAGCTACAGGCCATATAGTTACCGGCACTTTGCACCGCCCACCACGCCCTGCAGCACCGATGTTTGTGACAGTGACTATGCCCCCAGCCGGAGAATGACCTCTGTGGCGACAGTCAAGGGCTACACTAGTGACTTGAACTATGACTCGGAGCCTGTGCCGCCACCTCCCACACCCCGCAGCCAATACTTGTCAGCAGAAGAGAACTATGAAAGCTGCCCACCTTCTCCATACACAGAGAGGAGCTACTCGCATCACCTCTACCCCCCGCCACCGTCTCCCTGTACAGACTCCTCCTGAGGGGGGGCCCTCCTCCTCTGACTGCCTCCAACGCAAACATGTACATACGGATCCGGTCGAGATCTGGAGGGGGGGAGGGAGATACTAGAGAAGGACGAGGCAGGCCATGTACAGTTAAAAATTATAAATGGAGTAGGGAATACTGGAGATATTTGTACAGAAGAAAAGGATATTTATATATTTTCTTAAAACAGCAAATTTGCTGCTTGTGCCATAAAAATTTGTATAAAAATAAATTTGTACTAAAAGTTTTATTTTTGCAAACTAAATACACAAAGCATGCCTTAAACCCAGTGAAGTGACTGAGTACAAAGGAAACAGGCATAATAAAGGCATCAGTGACCAGGAGTGTCTGGGCTTTATTGATACCAAAAAAAAAAGAAGAAGAAGAAGAAAAATTTAAGTCCATCTCAGAGCAGCAAACCATAGATACTTGGAAGTAGCCAAATAGCCTTCATGTTAAGAAACATTTGAGGGCCAACAGGTTTAAGAAATCCTGAAAAAAAAAATTAATACTAACTTTGGACATAGGGCTTTGTTTTCTCTAGGAGTCCAACAGTTTTAGTGAGGAAGACAGGTATTCATGAAAACCCGTTCCGGGTCCTGCTGTTGTAGGAACGGTCAGCTGCTGGGCTGTCTGTGTGTGCAAGTCGCCCGTCCCTGCGTGAGAATCCACACCTCCTTCCGAGTTTGGTTCTTGGGGTGTTTTTACCTTCCTTGCTCCCCCAGCAGCTTTGTTAGGCTGGTTTGCCAAGATATGATTTATTCAAAGCTTTTTATCTGAAGATTAATTAAATGGAATTTTCTAAATTAAGGTTTCATTTTAATATTTATACTAGCTCCATTCCCCTGAAGGCTTAGCTCTTCAATTAGACTGTTTTCATGTAATGATCAAAGGTTAGACATACTATTGCTCCTCTTTACTTCTAAGATTGTTTTAATGCTCATTAAACTGTCTTTTTACAACACGTATAGACAATGTTTAAGAATTACAAATTTAGCTGTTACGTTTTTGTTGTAAATTAATCATATATCCTTGCAGTGCTTTCAGCATATAATATCACAATATAAAATCATTTTTATATATATTTTCCTACTAAAATATTTTAATGTGTTCCGGTAAGAGACAATCTGTGTAAAAGGAGAATTTTGTTATCATTAGGTTTTCCCTTTATTAACTGTTTGTGACATTTTCATGTTCTTTAGGCCAATTTTCCTCAGAATGATGTCTACATACATACCTCTTCTAATGTGTGACATGCCTTTAGTATCTTTCTGTTACCTAATGTGAATGTTAGAATTTTTCAAATTATCCACAAATTAATCCTTATAATCACCTTGTATATATATTCGTGTGCCCTCTCTTTTCCCAATGTGGATTAGGAGTTAACAAATTTAACAATACAGATCAAATGAGAAGGCAAACTGTTAACTTCTCAGCTCTCAGAGCTCGGGCGGAGGGGATAAGGGAAGGCCCTCCTGTCACCGGTCTGACCTGGGCGGGCCTGGGCCGCTGCGTCTTCAGCTGTTGGGGCTGACCTATGGAACGATTCTAGCACTGCGCTTCCACCTTGCCAGAAGTTAGTTTCCTGCTTTCCACATGTTTTCAGCATTTCTCTGCTAAAATTGAATGTGTTTTTAAACTAGTGTACTTTTTACCTTAACAGATGTTGGTCAGCTGGTTATTGAATGGTTTTTGTTTTTTTTTAACATTCTGTCTTGCTGGGGCCTCTGGATTTCAGGGCCCAAGAGAAAACAGTGGAAGAAAGGATTCAGAATATCAGCAAGGATGAAATACTTCTTTAAGCAATTAAAAAATACCTAAGTAAACGTTTTAGAAACAAAAGTGGTTTCAGAATAATGCTTAGCTTGTTGGGGACACCTGGGAAGAATCAGGTGCATAGAAATAAGTGGTGATCCCTCAGTTTCTTGCGTGTCAGTCAGACAAGCACTAACTTCCTGTTGAGGGAGCCAACTGCTCACAGCCTGACAGAACGGACGCTGCCGTTGTGTTCTGTGACACGCAGGGGCACTTCATGCTGAAATGAAGATGGAAAGGTTAGCAATAACTGGGTATCGATTAGAGTTTGACAGTTCTGTATGTTTACATTTTTTAGCGTGCGTCTTCCTCTGGCGGGCTTCCCGTGCGGGAACTCGCGCTCTGACTTACTAAGAACGCCGCCTTGTTCTGTCTCAGTCCAAGTGCTCGTGCTGCCATAGCAGTGGCCTCTTCTTGCGAAATGCTGATTTGTGTGCCAATTTGAAATTATTTGAAGGTGGTTCAGTTTAATCTCGGAATCCTCTTTCTGGAGTCGCTGAGATGGATTTTTAATATTTGGGGGAGTACCTTCAAAATGAGAGAATTGTGGACGTTCAGGGAAGATTTATTGGCCCTTAGGTTACATGGGCAGTTAAGCTTAAGTAAACTACCGTGTCTTGATTCATTATCCGTGGGGGCGGGGGGATGAATAAAATGTCATTAGCTTTCTTAAAAATGTATTTATTTTGAATGTGTTAAAGAATGCCCACTTATTGATGTGATTAGAATTATCTGAGAAATTCACTTTAGCAAAGCATACGTTCTGTGCACTATAGCAAGCTATTCCACATTGAAGTGGTCTTTTATGACCCTGAAATTTTCTAACTTGGCCCTGTAGAGCCCTGGTCTTCTAAACAGCAGCTCACCGGTTTTGCTCTGAACCTTTAATACATTTGAGAACAACTATTCTAAAAGGCTCACGTGTATTTAGAAACCTAATATAGGTAGATGCGTTGGAAGGGGGGTGGTCTGAGCAATAAAATTTTAGTATGCCTGAGGATTGCATTCATTTAAAAAAAACTCTAAAGTCAATTTGTGTAAAGCCAACTCATTCAATATTAGGATATAAAAATAACCTCCATTTATATTACGTAGCAATTAGTTTTGGGGAAAATCTTTGTTTTGTTCTAAAGGTACTTTAATAAAGAAGACTTAAGTACGGTTGGTAGCTCTGGCTTACCTGGCCTGTTAGTGAACTGTGTGTGTTTATGTGACCAGATAGCAGTAATCGTGGTAGGCATTGTTTACTTCTGGTACCGGAGAAGCTTTCTTTACGCAAGCGTGCTTCTCCGCCGTAAATGTACTGCTGCCGTTTCCCTGTCCAGTGCTGTGCCTAGATTAGATTCCTGGAAGTGTAGTTTTAAAATTGTTTTATATCTTGGAGGAGAAAACATGCCACTCCATTAATTTGCATGCCATAAGAGCTGCACATTGTATATACCATTTCACATCTAACAAAATTCAAAAACAAAAATCTTGAGCTTTTCAAATCCCAAATATGTCATGTTTTAGGAAGTTACAGTATGTCTGGGGTGTGGGTATGAGTGTGTGAGGATCAGTTGACTGATGAGTGTTTGGACATTTGTAAATGACACTGTACCCGAGGTGTAGCCATGAACTGAGTCATAAAGAAGTAATCGTATGTTTAAAACATGTTCTCAGAATTTTTAAACTCAAGAAATTTAATTTTATTTGGTATTTCTTTCCTTATCCCAAGTCTAAAATGAGCCAAGAGAAATAACAGATGATTTTAGAAAGTGCTGGTAGCCTGTGTGGTTTCTGACTTCTGGGATGGCCTCATTTCATAATAGTCTCAAAATTTAGCTCTTGAAATTCTCAAAGTTTTAGAAGACGTTGGACCTAAAATATATCATTTTACATTTGTAATTTTTAAAAGTTCTTAATTATGAATATTGTAACTCTATATACTCAGGATATTTCTGGCTTGATTTTGTGTATTATTCAACTAATCCTGAACCTGAGTAAGGGGGGAGGTAGATTCTTAGGGTAACCTAGATGATTTAGAATGAAATTTCTGTACCTCACTAGGTACATTTTACTCTGTTTCCTTTTCATTAGGCACTCTTACACCATTAAGTTTACTGCTGAAAAAAAATATTCAGGATTTACAGATAGAATTATAAACTAAGCAATTTCTTGTACTCAGAAGTGGACTGTAGACCTAACAACAACTTTTTTTCCCCATCATTACTTCGGGTTTGAGTAAAAGTTAACACCAAAGAATTCCAGACAACTGCTTTTGCTTAACTGTCCGTTCTTTTCTAAATCAGGGTAGAGGTGCATATATATGTATGTGAATATATATATGAATATTCTTTTAACATGGAGATTAGAAAGACAAAGAGTCGGATGGAATCTAATGTTATGTGAAATAAAGTATCTGGGGTAGCAAGGAAAAATTTTAAAAGTAAAGAGGATACTGAGAAACTTAAGCTGGACTAGCCTATTTGCAAGTGAAGGATCTGGTGCTGCTTTCAGATGTTTATCCTTTGTGTTTTTACATTTTTTCTTAAGCTTTAATCTTCGTTTTGTCTTAAAGTCAGCTGGTGTTTCTTGTTCATGGACTTTGGTACGATGGTGCTTTGCAAGGATGTATTTATATTTTAATGGCCAACATTTGGTCAGCCCTTGTCCACTATTCACTTCCCCCTTTTTGTAAAATAAGTGCTTTAATTGTAAACTGTATAAAAATACCTTGTATAAATCCCCCTTTTGATTATTACAATAAGCTGAGCTGTAACAAATGAAATGTTGATTTTTATAATAAAACAGTGGAAAATAAAAGTGTCATTTCTTTTCAGCAAAAAATTAAAACCAGCTGCTTGTGCTTTGCTGTGATATATGACTGCTGTGTTTCAGACACAACAAAACCCCCTTTTATTTTTATTTCAAGTAAAACACAACCTTGGAAGAAAAGCTTTTTATTAGGCAGTAATTGAGCTCAAACATCAGGTGGTTAATGGAAACCAAGTT
This sequence comes from Micronycteris hirsuta, assembly GCA_004026765.1. NCBI lineage: Eukaryota > Metazoa > Chordata > Mammalia > Chiroptera > Phyllostomidae > Micronycteris > Micronycteris hirsuta. Next base: position 13,924 of record PVJI01009964.1, on the reverse strand, counting down.
TTAATATAAAGGTCTTACCTTAGCGGATGCTTTTGAATCAGTAAGCTTGCCTTGGCTTAGACATTTATGTAACTTACAAAGTGAGCCCTGCCCCCCAACAAAAGTCTAGTGCCCACCTGACAACATGCGCAGTGGTTTGCTTGGTTTAAGGGCAGGTACAAGAATGTGGAAAATGGTGCAAGTAGCTTTGGGTTCTTTCCCCCAGGTAGGTTTTCCACTAAGTTTATACAGTCTTTTTCATTTTAATTCTTTGACTTGTATATAATTGCATTTAAATGTAGTGATTTCTAAATAAATTTAAAACAAAGAATGAGTTGGTTTAAATATGGAGTTAAACTTGTTGATGGGATTCAGGGCTCACTACCCCAAAATACGGCACCTTGACATATTAACACTTTAAGCGCAGCATCGGTACGTGGGACCGGCAATATCAAGATTACAAAATAAATGTAACTTTAATGAAGTTTTGCATTGGCTACACCATTGTGCGCCTGTTGATACTCTTAAGTCAACACCCGTTGAGTGGTCGCTGGCCCACCGCCTGAACAGAAAGCCCAGCAAAATCAGCTCCGTGCTTAACGTGTTGAATATCTTAAGCTGAAGAAGGAATTTGAGAAATGGCATGTGCAGGAAGCTCACTGACCTTCCCCTGAAGTAGGTCATAAACCCTCTTATGAGAGGCGCCCTTCCTGGACCCAGAGGAGAGGAGAATTATTTCTTTTACACAGGAAACTGGACGAACAGGCCTTGCTAAGTCGCCCCCAATTTACTACCCTGAGCTCACTCATATCATTGAGTTAGCCAAAAAGTCTGTTTAGTTTTTTCTGTAAAATAAAAGACACATTTTTCATTTTCACCAATAACTTTATTGATTTGGGTATTTTGAGTATGTTGGCTATATCCCGCATGGTATAATGTTGACGTTTCTCAGTTAATGTCTCGATTTGATCACTGTTGACTTCAACTGGTCTACCCGACCATGGAGCACCTTCCAGTGAGAAATCTCCAGCACGAAACTTCGCAAACCACTTTTGACACATTCGATCAGTCACAGCACCTTCTCCATACACTGCACAAATCTTTTGCATTTCACTGGCATTTTTACCTTTCTTGAAGTAAAGCATAATATACCAAAAATGTTGCTTATTGTCTTCCATCTTCAATGTTAAAAAGGCTACACAAAAATTCAGTTTTGATTTTTTTTTTTTTTAGTGCACAGGGATATGACAACCGAACAAAAATTGTTTTGAATGAAGACAAGCGCTAACTAGAGCCATCTTGGGGAGAAATGAACGTACTTTTTGGGTAGCCCAGTACTTGTCCCATCATATCTTTACAAAACTTTCCACCCTCCTCAAACGGAGCATAGAAACACTCCGGTTTAGCCATTTCCTTGTGTCTTTATTGTCTTATGAGTGCTCCTGTGTTATTTAACACTTAAGTCATTTGTATGTTTTCTCTTGTTGATCTCTTGTTACAGAGGTCCCAGTGGAGCACTTAGAAGATATTTTTCTTTGCATCCACCCCTGAAAATTTTCTTTCTGAGATTTGCATTTGTAAATTCAGGTTTAATCACCATATAAAGCCAATTTCCAATAGAAGAGCTCAAAATAAAGGATAGCTTTGCTAACATTGGCCTTGCATTTACTGTGCACCAACTACTGGGCTAAGTATTCAATCCCCGCCCACCCTCCCACCCCCGCCCAAAATAGACAACTGATTAATGAGCAGACTTGATGAGAAATGCCAAATTTGAGCATTAAAAAGTACAGTGCAAACTTTCGATCAGAGACAGTGGCAGTGGGTGGAGGGAAAAGGACACTGAGACTTAGATTCTACTCTCTGTTCCATTTTCATTAACTGTCAAGGCGTGTCTGAACCCATTCATTATTTGCTGGTGTTAGTCTCTGTTAGAGTTTTCTGAACCTTGACTAGTCAGCCAATTCTATTACCTGTTCCAGAAAGCTACTTGTACATAAAGCATTCTAGGCAATGAGTAGGAGTACAAGTCTTCCAGAGATGAAACAGCTATCTCGGATCCTGTTCTGTCCAGATGCCTATTCCAAGCCTCCTCCTCCCTTTGCCCCTTCTCTAGTCTTGCTCTGCATTCTAAAGAGGAGTTATACTTCTCAAACGAGAGACAGCCCAGGCAGGCCCCTGATGCAGCACAAGCTTTATGGCAGACAAAAATGATTATCTTGAGAGATTTTTGACTTCTGATCATCCTACCAAAAGCTCCCCCCCCCCCCGTGCCATTACCCAATGGCATGGCCTTGAAGACTTGTGTTTTGTCTGGTAATTAGAGTCCTTTTTCTTGGGATGTCCATGGGAAGGAAGGAAAGGGTTAGGGCCCTCAAATTCTATGCAGTGCTTGTGTTTCGTAGGTGCAGATGTATATCACAGGAAGGTTTTTAAGTAACTCAATTTTGATCTAGGGCTATTTATATTTTCTATTATGTCAATTTTCATCATTTATGTGTTTCTTGAATTAGTCCATTTCATCTATATGGTCAATTTATTGGAAAAAACTGTGTCTCATAAAAAAAGTATCTTGTGCTTTCAATGTCTTCTCATTTCTGACATTTGGTAAGTTGTGTCTCGGTCAAACTGAAGGTGTATCAATATTATAGATCTTTAAAAAATGAGCCCTTATTCTAATTGATTTTTCTCTACTGTATGTCCATTTTCTATTTCGTTGTTTTCTATTCATTATTTCTTTTACTCATTTAGCTCAAATTTGTTTAGCTGCTTAAAATGGAACCTTGTGGATTTTAGACTTTCCTACTATAAGCATTTAAAGCTATACATTTTCCTCTAAGCATGTTTATCATTCAGTTCAAAACATTTTCAACCCTGGCTGGTGTAGCTCAGTGGATTGAGCACGGGCTTCAAACCAAAGGGTTGCCGGTTCAATTCCCAGTCAGAGAACATGCCTGGTTTGCAGGCCAGGTCCCCAGCGGGCCACGTGAGATGCAACCACACATTGATGTTTCTCTCCCTCTCTTTCTCCCTCCCTTCACTTCTGTCTAAAAATAAATAAAATCTTAAAAAAAAAATTTTTTTTCAAATTTCCCTTGTAATTTCTTTTTTGACCATGGATTACATAAAAATGTGTTTAACTTCTAAATATATGTGAATTTTTAGACATAATTTTGTTAGACTTAATTTCATAATGGTCATAGATACTCTATAATCTTAACTTTAAAATTTATTGAGACTTGTTTTATGTGCCAGACTATGGTCTAATAGGGAATGTGTTATGGGCATTTGAGCAGTGCTCTGCAGTGGTTGGGTGCAGTTTTCTACAAAGGCAGGTCAGTCAGGCTCATATTGTTGTTCTAATCTTCTATATCTTTACTGACTTTCTATCTACTATCAGTTACTGAGAGAAGAGTGTTGAAATCGCCACCTAACTTGTAGATTTATCTATTTCACCTTTTTCTTTAATAAATTTTTGCTTCATTTTGAGCTCTGCATATTTTAGGATTATTATTTTTTAAATAAAGTCCTTTTTACTGATTTTAGAGAGAAGAAAGGAGACAGAAACATTGATTTGTTGTTCCACTTATTTATGCATTCATTGGTTGATTTTTTTCTTTTTTTTAGATTTTACTGATTTATTTCTAGAGAGAGGGGAAGGGAGGGAGAAAGGGGGAGAAACATAAATATGTGGTTGTCTCTCATGCGCCCCCTATTGGGGACCTGGCCCGAAACCCAGGCATGTGCCCCTGACCAGGAATCAAACCAGGAACCCCTGGTTCACGGGCCTGTGCTCAATCCACTGAGCCACACCAGCCAGGGCTCATTGGTTGATTCTTGTAGTTCCCTGACTGTGGATCAAACCCGCAACTTTGGTGTATCAGGATGACACTCTGACCAAATGAGCTACCTGGCCAGGGCTATTTTAAGGTTATTGTATCTTAATAATTCACCCTTTTTTCATTATGTAATGTTCCTCTTTGTCCCCATATTCCTTGAACTGAAGTCTGCTTTGACCGATATTCTACCCATTACTGCTTTCTTACTAGTTTTGCATATTTTTTTTTTACTTTTAATGTATCTCTATTTTATGTATGGACATAAAACAGTATAATTGGGTCTTCCTTTTTATCTATTCTATGCCTGCCTTTTAATTGCAGGGTTTAGCCATTTCCATTTAATGCAGTTTTTGATATAATGGGGTTTGTCTTCTGTCCAGCCATTTTCTTCTTGTGCCAACTGTTGTGTTTCTTCTTGACCTTTTTTGAATTGATTCTCTTTACTAGTCCATTTGTTTCCACTAGTGACTTCCTGGCTAGTCTTATATGGTTGATCATTGCTATATGATTTACAGTATGCACTTTTAATTTGCTGTCGTCTATCTTGAAATAATACCCCACTGTGCATGTGAGAACGTCACAGCTGTCTGTTTTCCCTGCCAGTCCTTTGTGTTTTGGTGTCACATGTCTTGTTTCTGCAGGTTGCAAATGTCGCAATATTGTTGTTTGTGCTTTAGTCAATTATCTTTTTTAAAAATTTAAAGATGAGAAAAATATTTTTACTTACCCATATATTTATTGTTCTTTGGTGCTTTTTATTCCTTTGTGTAGATCTGATTTTCTGTCTGGTATAATTCTTCAGACTGAAGAGTTTCCTTTGGTATATCTTACACTCTTGGTCTGCTCATGATAAATTTTACTTTTGGTTGGCTGAAAATGTTTTCATTTTGTCTTTAAAAACAACTAAACGGCATTATTGAGGTACAATTGACATGCAGTAAACTGCATGCATCTAAAGTGTTCAGTGACTAATTCTGCGATGTGTACATTCACGAAATAAGACAAGGTACGGAATGGTTCCATCATCCCAAAACACTCACACCTCTTTGCATCCCCAGGCAACCAATCATCTGTTTTCTGTCACAATGAATTCATTTGCATTTCTAGAATTTTGTTTTAAATTTATTTTATTGATTATGCTATTACAGTTGTCCCATTTCCCCCCTCTATTGCCCCCAGCCCTGCACCCCCCCATTCCCTGCCCGTTAGTTTTTGTCCATGGGTCATACACATAAGTTCCCTGGCTTCCACATTTCCCACACTATTCTCAAGCTCCCCCTATCTGTTTTCTACCTACTGTTTACGCTACCTATTCTCTGTACTTTCTCCTCCTCTCTCTCCCTCCCATTCCCCTGTTGATATCCCTCCATACCTTATATAAATTCCTTTAACATTTCATATAATAAAGGCTGGGTGATGATGAACTCCTTGAACTTGACCTTATCTGGGAAGCACTTAATCTTCCCTTCCATTCGAAATGAAAGTTTTGCTGGATAGAGTATTCTTGGATGTAGGTCCATGCCTTTCATGACTTGGTATACTTCTTTCCAGCCCCTTCTTGCCTGCCTGAAAGGTCTCTTTTGAGAAATCAGCTGACAGCCTTATGCGAACTCCTTTGTAGGTGATTGTCTCCTTTTCTCTTGCTGCTTCTAAGATTCTCTCCTTATTTTTAATCTTGGGTAATGTAATTATGATGTGTCTTGGTGTGTTCCTCTTTGGGTCCAACCTCTTTGGACCCCAAACTTCCTGGAAGTCTATTTCCTTTGCCAGATTGGGGAAGTTCTCCTTCATTATTTGTTAAAATAAGCATTCAATCCCTTGGTTTTCCTCTTCTCCTTCTGGCACCCCTATGACTTGGATGTTTGGATGTTTACAGATGTCCTGGAGGTTCCTAAGCCTCTCCTCAGGTTTTTGAATTCTTGTTTCTTGATTCTTTTCTGGTTCAATGTTTTTCTCTTCCTTCTAGTCCACACCGTTGATTTGAGTCCCAGTTTCCTTTTCATCTCTGTTGGTTCCCTGCACATTTCCCCTCATTTCTTTTATCGTATCCTTCATTTGTTCATTTAATTGTGACCAAATTTCAAGCAATCCTGTGAGCTTCCTGATATCCAGTGTTTTGAACTGTGCATCTGATAGGTTAGCTATCTCTTTGTCACTTAGTTGTATTTTTTCTGGAGCTTTGATCTGTCCTTTCATTTGGGCCATTTTTTTTTCTTGGCATGCCTCTTGCTTTAAGGGGCAGAGCCTTAGGTCTTCACCAGGGCGAGGCAATCCAGTTGCAGTGTTGTGACGTTGCCTGTGGGGGCGGAGCCTGAGAAGAACAGTGGCGCTTGCTCCACTCCACCAGCTCCCAGCCACCTCACTTGACACTCACAAGCAAATTGGGCCCCTCTGTGCCAGCTCCCAGGTGGGTGGGCCTCTGCAGATCTAAGTCTCTATGGGTCACCCCAATGAACTCTGCTGTGATGCTGGAAGTTCCTCCCTCCTCCACCTCAACCCCCACAGGTGTTTTCAATCAGTGGTTTGAGGCTTTATTTCCCTGCGTTGTTGTGCTGCGTGGTCTGCTCTGCTTCCCAGCTTTTCCTCCCAGTCTATCTGCGGGAATGAGGGACCGCCCAGTCCACCAGTCTCAGCCCCGGTGGGTCTGGGTCGGCCAGCCGCAGGCATCTCCGGACAGCTGCAGCGTTGCCCCCACCGCTCCCCAAACCGCTGGCTCCCTGCAAGCTCTCCGCCCAGCTCCACCCACTTACTGGTCTGGATAAACATGTCTTTAACTTCTTGGTTGTGGGACTTCCAAACAGTTGGATTTTCTGTCAGATCTGGTTGTTTTTTGTTTTTAAATTGTTGTTTTCCCTCTTTTGGTTGTGCGAGGAGGCATAGTATGTCTACCTACACCTCCTTCTTGGCCAGAAGTCCGCATTTCTAGAATTTTATAAAAGTAAATTTATACTGTGTGTGGAGTGGTTTAGATTTCATCCATATTAAAACATATACTAATAGTTTATTCCTTTTTAATGGAATTTATGCATTGAATGTATAGTATTCTATTGTATGAATATAGCAGTTTGTTTATTCATCTATGATGGGCTTTGACAAAGTTACTACATTTGGTACAAGTTTTAGACAAAATTCAAATTTTTTAGTAAATTCCTCGAAGTGAAATGATTGGGTTATCTGTTAGCTGATGTTTAACTTTTTAAGAGTATGTCAAAATGTTTTCCATCTTGGAGATCATAGTTTTGATCACCTTTTTTTCTTAGGTAAGTCCCTTTAACATTTCATATAATAAGGGCTTGGTGATGATGAACTCTGTTAACCTGACCTTATCTGGAAATCACTTTATCTGCCCTTCCATTCTAAATGATAGCTTTGCTGGATAGTGTAATCTTGGATGTAGGTTTTTGCCTTTCATGACTTTGAATACTTCTTTTCATCTCCTTCTTGCCTGCGAGGTTTCTTTTGAGAAATCAGCTGATAGTCTAATGGGAACTCCTTTTTAGGTAACTGTCCCCTTTTCTCTTGCTGCTTCTAAGATTCTCTCCTTATTTTTAATCTTGGGTAATATAGTAATGATGTGCCTTGGTGTGTGCTTCCTTGGGTCCAACTTCTTTGGGACTCTCTGAGCTTCCTGGACTTCCTGGAAGTCTATTTCCTTTGCCAGACTGGGGAAGTTCTCCTTCATTATTTTTCAAATGTTTCAATTTCTTGCTCTTCCTCTTCTCCTTCTGGCACCCCTATGATTTAGATGTTGGAACATTTAAAGTTGTCCTGGAGGTTCCTAAGCCTCTCCTCATTATTTTGAATTCTTGTTTCTTCATTCTGTTCTGGTTCAATGTTCATTTTCCTTCTGCTCCAAATCATTGATTTGAGTCACTGTTGGTTCCCTGTACATTTTTCTTTATTTCACTTTGCATAGCCTTCACTTTTTCACCTATTTTGCAACCATAGTCGACCATTTCTGTGGGCATCTGATTACCAGTGTTTTGAACTCTGCATTTGATAGGAGAGGGCATGGAAGCTACATGGCCCTTTCCCCATACCTTGTCCTATGCATCTGTTCCAGAGTCATATATCCTTTTGTAAAAACCAGGTAATCTAGTAAGTAAAATACCTCTCTGAGTTCTGTGAGCCATTCTAGCAAATTAATGGAACTCAGGGAGGGGTCATGGGATCTTCTGATTTAGAATCTGCAGGTCAGAAGCCCTGGTGGCAACCTGGATGCGTGCTGCACCTTTGATCTCTACTCTCCCTGGGATGTCCTTTTCAAATAACAAAAATGCTGTTTCAGATATGAACAAACAAACATACATGGACAGACACAAAAAGGCACCTCATGTAAGATTCCACTTACAGGAAACATCCAGAATACATAAAGGAGCAGACACAAGAAGCAGATCCGGGGTTGCCAGAGGCAGGAGGAGCAGAGAGCGAGTACTTCTGATGCAGGGTTTCCTTTTGGGGAGACGGAGCGCCCTGCAGATGGACAGCGGTGACACTGGCACAGCACCGTGAGGGCACACCCGCTCGGGAACGGCACAATTTACAATACTAACAATAAATTTTGTTTATAGCATAAAATGAATCACACTCTGGAAAAATGAAGGATAAAAAGGGAAAAAAGAAAAGATGAACCCCCCAATCACCCAGAGACTAATAATGAAATAAAACACTGAATCGCGCCATGGAGGAAAAATAAAACATAGCAATAAAAGAAAGATCAAGGACAAAAGTTAAAGAATGGAGGTAAAACAAGTTCCTCTGATGGGAGAGAGACAGTAGGATCAACAAGAGCACTAGAGCTGACCCTGGTGCATTTCCGGGGGCAGCCCCTCCTCTGGGGCAGGAACAGAGCAGTTTTGAGGGACGGGTCTTCAGGCAGGGCTGGTGGGACCTCAGCCAGGTCAGGAGGTGCTGCACAGGCAGGCCTGGGCTCCAGAGCTGCGACTTGAGCCACTGCTAGAGGTGGCATGACCTCTGGAGGTGCCCACCCTCCAGGTCTACAGTAGCCTCCTGGTCTGCTCACAGTCAGGCTCCTCAGCATATACGACAGGTGTTAAAGCAGGATCCAGTCTGCCTCCTGGGCTCGTGCTGAAGTTGCAAGCGGAGAAAAGATCGCCCAGGTGCCTGCATTTCCATGTGCCCCCACAGACAGGACACAGGTCCATGTGGGATGGTAGAAGAATTGGTGGCCAGCTTAGGAAGAGTACGTGCCAGACACACAGCGAGCACTTGAGCTCCTAAGCAGGGGCAAAGGCTGGCCTCAGACCTCCAAATCTGCTGGAATATCTGAGGTTGGGTGTCCTGGTGGGGGAAACGTATGAGCAATGCCTGTAGAAGGCTCGGGGTGTGTTCTGTGTTTGTGGTGCTATTGGGATGTAGGAATGTAAGTGATACTTCATCTCTTGCAAATACTGTACCTGGCCAGATAAAGGACTACAGGAGTGAATATCCCAGCCCCCTCATCGCTGGTGAGCAACAGGATGCCCTGTACATGCAGGGCTCACTCAAGGCAGTGGTCACGGGCGGCAGTCGGTCAGCCATCAGGGGACCTAGGCACCTGGACCAACCAGGGTACTCCCCAGCCTTCGAAGGCTCGAAGGCGCCCTGCTGACGAGAAGACACGTGTAGCCCAGGCGGAGGAGGCTGCCACCCCGCAGACTGACCAGAAGGAAAAAGGATGCAGGAGTCAGTGGTGAAATGTTACATTTGAGGGAGATCGTGGAAGGATTATAGAGGATTGGTGGTCAGGATACCAAGAACAGTTGGCGTCAGATGCACCCCAGGCAATGGGCAGGCACAAAGACAGAACTTAGAACGTGAAATCTGCCGGACTGTCTGCTAGCAGGGATTCCTGGAGGGGGACCTCATGAGCAGCTTCTCTGCACGTCTCCAGCTGTGGTTTGTGCTTTCTGGGCCATTATGCATGTCATTGACATCTCCGCTTGCAACTGTAGCACCTGGCCACATGGCAGCACCTGAGACTGAACAGCGCAGCCTCCTCGCTGCCGGTGCCCCGTCCACCCAGGGCTCACTCAAGGCTGTGGCAGAGGGCTTCGATCATGCTTCTGGGGAACCAACTCCCTTGACCAAGCAGTGTTTGCCCCAGATATCAAGGCCCTAGGGCGCTGTGGAAACCAGCAGCCTCCTGTGGCCCTGGGGTAGCAGGCTGGTGCCCCTCATGGAGCTGATCCTACCACGATCTCCTGAAATATCCTCCCTTGATCCTGCCTGCGTTCCTGCCAAGGAGGGACCATGCATCTGGAAATACTTAGAGTCAGTTCTAGAGCTGACTTTCGTTCAACCAGCTATCCCACTCCCTCCAGAAACTCTTTTACTCACCACTGTGACCTTATTCCTTTAGTTTCATGTTACTGTGTCACTGGGCTGGCTTCAATTGAAATATTAAATAAAAGCTTTTGTTATATATCATGCCTTTTGTGAGGATGATGCACATTCACACGCTGTGCAAGCGTCACCTCTATCAATGTGATCATGTCCCATCTCTCAAAAGAAAACCCTACACCAAGTGTACTACACCCCACTCCTGTCCCTGGCAACTCCCGATCAGCTCTGTGTCTTTCTTTACCTCCTCTGGATGATTCCTATAGATGCAATGTTACAATAGGTACCTTTTTTCTTACTCACATATGTTTGTAAAGAAATATCCCAGATGGATTACAGATCAGATGTTAAAAAAAAAAAGAAGCCCTTTGGGCAATGTGTGCATAATGGAGGTAGAGACCTCTTTGCTAATTGTGTCTGCAGGGCTAAAGCCAGGCAGGCAATGGCTGGCTCTTCCGTGCCCCAAAGAAAAACTAGAAAAATGCAGAATTCTGGAAACACAGATGACAGGCTGGAAAACATTCCTCACACCCCAAGACCAGAGAAAGGTTCAACATCCCTGTTGTGCAGCAAACTCTCGAAAGTCTGTGTTTTCTACAGGGACAAGGGACAAGCATGTGCACTTGCAGCGAGAGACAGTGCTCACACCACTACACGTCAGAGGATCCTGAGCTCCCTGTGGGGGACCCACGCACTGTCAACACTCGGGAAAGAGCACTGTCCCCATCCGACTGGCAGGCTCCTGGTCTGGCGGCAACCAGCCCTGGGCACAGAGTGAGGAAGATGAGGCCCCAGTGGATCCCCTGCAGAGAAAGGGGAAAGGCGCCTCCTCTGGGAGGTCAGTGTGCAGGACCTGTGCACGTTTCACAGGTGCTCACCTTCACCAGGCGGTGCTTATCCGAGGGGGCTACCCCACAGAGATTCTTGCACAATTTTCCACAGATGTGTTTTCCAGACTACCCATCAGAGCACTGATGAAATAGCTGGGAACTGGTAAAAACACTCATATCCATGGAGAGGGGACAGGAACCACCAATCCGGGTTCACATACATGAAGGAAGCTGAGCAGCTGCTAACGTGGGTGCCAATGGATAAAGACCTCAGGCGTACTCTCACCTGAGACACGTGGAACAACCGTCTGCATCCAGGATCCCACCTGTTAGACCACATGCATGTGATTTCAACAAGCAGACAAGCATATGTGAAAATCACATGATACTGTATACGGAGAACCCTAAAGATTCTACCAAAAAAAACCCCTACTAGAACTGATCACTGAATTCAGTAGAGTAGCAGGATAAAAAATTAATATACTGAAATCAGTTGCATTTATGTACACCAAAAATGAACTGTCAGAAAGAGAAATTAAGAAAACAATACCATTTGCAGTTGCATCAAAATAAATAAAATATCTAGAAATAAATCTCACCAAGAATATAAAAGACCTGTACTCAGAAAATTATGAAGCTATGAAAAAAGAACTTGAAGAAGATACAAATAAGTGGAAACACCTACCGTGTTCATGAATAGGAAGAATTAACACCATTAAAATGTCCATAAATTTTTGATTCAATGCCATTTCTATCAAGACACCAGTGACATGTTTCACAGAACTAGAACTAATATTTCAAAAATGTATATGGAACCACAAAAGGCCCTGAATAGCAACAGTGACCTTGAGGAAGAATGAAGCTGGAGGAATCACAGTATGTAATACCAAACTACACTATAAGGCCATAGTAATGCAAACAGCATGGAACTGGCATAGAAACAGCTGCAGATATGCATGGAACAAAACAGAGTGCCCCGGAGGAACCAACACCATTATGGTCAGTTAATATTAGACAGAGGAAGCAAGCACATACAACGGGCTAATGATAGGTTATTCAATCAATGGTTTGGGAATATTGGACAGATATGTGCAGAGAAATGAAATTAGTCCACCTTCTTATACCACACACAAGAATAAATTCAAAATGGATGAAAACTTAAATGCTAGACCTAAAAACATAAAAACCTACAAGACAACATAGGCAGTAGCATCTTGGACATTGCTCGTAGCAATATTTTATCGGCTATACCTCCCCAGGCAAGGGAAACTAAAGAAATAACTCAAATTTTAAAAGTCTATTGCAGAGATAGTTATATCTTAGTTAATTGATGAGATTTTATAATTTTCCTGTGTTTCTTAGAAACACACTGAAGAAGTACACTTTTACCTGTAGGCACACAATTAAAGTGTGAACATATGTTTGATTTAAAAGAGGTATTTCAATTAAATGTCCTTTTCTTATCTTATGTATTGACCCATGAATGTGGAATATCTTTCTATTTATTTGTTCTTCAATTTCTTCATCAAAATCTTATCATTTTCACTGTACAGATTTTTCACCTCCTTGTTTCAATTTATTCCTAAGTATTTAATCATTTTTATAGCTATTATAAATTGAATTGGCTTTAAAATTACATTTTTAGGAAGTAGAAAAAGAAAAACTAGCCTAAAGTTAGCAGAACAGAGAAGATAAAGAGCAGAGCAGAAATAAATGACGTAGAGAATAGAGAAACAATAGAAAAGATCTGTGGAATTAAGAGCTGGTTTTTAAAAAAATAACCAAAATTGACAAGTTTTTAGGTAGACTAAGAAAAGAGACAGACTCAAATAAATAGAACCAGAAATGAAGCAGGAGACATGACCACTGATACCACAGAAACACAAATAATTATAAAATACTGCTATAAACAATCATACACCGACATCTTGGACAACCTAGAAGAAATAGATAAATTTCTGCAACCACACAACCTACCAAGGCCAGATCATAATGAAACTGAAAATCTGAACAGACCAATGACAAGTAAGGAGGTTGAATCAGTAATCAAGTCTCCCAACAAAGAAAAGTCCAGCACCAGATAGATTGATTCACTGGTAAGTTATATCAAACATTTAAAGAAGAATTTATACTGAAACTTCTCAAATCTTCTAAAAAATCAAAGATGTGGGAACACTCCCAAACTTACTTTATGAGGCCTGTATTACCTTGATACCAAAGCCAGATAAGGAGGGCACTAATAGGAAAGAAAACTCCTGGCCAAAATTCTAAACAAAATAGAGCAACCCAAATTCAGCAGGACATTCAAAGCATCATATGCCATGATCCAGTAGGGTCTATGTCTGGGACGCCAGGATATTTTAACACAAATCAATAGCTATGATGCACCACATAATAGAATGGAAGATGAAAATCAAATGCTCATCTCAATAGATGCAGAAAAGCTCTTGACAAAATTCAATCCCCTTTCATAAATAAAGACTCTCAGCAAAGTGCATGTAGAAGGAATGTACCTCAACATCATAAAGGCCAGAGATGACAAGCCCACAGCTAACAACATACTCAGCAGGAAAGGCTAAAAACTTTTCCTTGAAAATCATGGACAAGAAAAGGGTGTCCACTCTCACCACTTCTATTCAGTGTGGTACTGGAAGTCCCTGCTAGAACAGTCCTAGCTAGGCCAGGAAAAGAAAGCTAGGAGAAATGCAGATGATAATATAATCCTAAACAAATAAACTATACTACCCAGGGTGGGGCTACTTCGAGAAAGGGCATATATAAAAAGTATATTCCAAATGCTTTTTTAGTATAAGTATAGTTCTCATACTTATACTTGGAATAGTTTAGTTTAGAGACCCAAGTACAAATATTCCACCTTTGGCCCTGACCAGTGTGGCTCAGTTGGTTGGGCGTTGTCCCTTAAAGTGAAGGGTC
>PVJI01009963.1:0-62730 GCA_004026765.1 Micronycteris hirsuta | reverse complement strand
TCCCAGGGAGAAGAAATACCTGTTGTCTGAATTTCCTACTCTCATCAAACGCAAGGCAGCCCCAAACCCACATGAAAGAAAAACCCATAACTGGGTCCATCTGAGCTGGGCACCCCATACTCATCCCAGAGGCTTCGATGTGGGCCAGGCTGTCCCAAGGGCCTTTCCTTTCCTCTGCTCACACCCAGACTACCCAGGGTCTACCCAGACTCTGGGGAAAATTCACAGGTCCAGTCGTGGACTTTTAAAACAGGGAAACAGACCAGGGATCCAGAGGATTCCTGCTCAAAGCCCCCACGGAGCCACCCAGCTCTCGGACTAGGCCTAGCCTCGGGGCTGGGTCCCAGAGCTCTGACCTGTTCTGCCGGCCAGGGCTCCACCCCAGAGCTCCAATCTCAACCCCTCAGCACCCTGCTCACATTTGCCCAGGAGCAAGGCTAGGGGTGGGGGACCACCAGAACTTCCTTCAGAGAAGCCAGGACACAGGGTATCCCTGCCCAGTTACGTCCCCTCCTCATCCTCACAGGTCTCCCGTCACCTTCCCCGTGTGGCCGCTCCCCACTCCACCCAGCCTCTGGCTGACCTGACTCATGCCTCTAGTCTCCACACCTGACTGTAGGTCACAAACTAACCAGGTCACCCACTTGCTCAGACCTCTGCACAGCTCCCTGCTGCTCTCGGTCTCCTTCAAGAGGGTCCCCAGAACCACCCATGGCCCGACTGCATTCTCCCCAACACTTGCCACCCGTAGCCACACATGACTCCACCATTTCCAGACTGTGCTGCTTCCAGGCAGGCAGACCATCCCCGACCCACCTGAAGAACCAAACTCCCTGCTGTGTAATGGGTTTCTTCAAGCTCCAGGACTTCCTGTTCACAAACATCCCCAGGTGGGGCCCCTATCCCAAGGACAACTTCCTGGTCCTAGCACTCCCAGACTTTCCCAGGACCCCTCTGAGAATGGGGAGGCCCCCTGCCACTGCCCTAGAGGCTGCAGCCTCTGCTGTCCTTTCTCCCCACTGAAAAGAAAAGACCCAGCTTGGATGGCAGGTTTGGATCCAACTGGTGCTTCCTGGACATCCAAGGTGTACTTCCACACAGGCCGCCTAGGGGACACAGTAAGGGTGGCTCTGCCCACAGGGCTCAGCTCCCAGGAACTAGAGCCGGGAAGTAGTCCCAGGCCTCCCACAGCTGGGCTGTGTGTTTTGGGACACTCTCCCCTGCCATGATTCCGAACCTCACGTTCTCACCTCAGAACGTGGGGCCCAGGGAACAAGAAGCTGCAGATATGAAGGTTTCACTCTCATATAAAAAGCTTTAATAAAAATAGCTCTCTACAGAACCAGTCATAAAACAGAAGTAAACTCAATTTCCTGCCATCTGGGAGGAGGGAATCGGATAGGCTGAGCAGGCCACAGAGAACTGTGCCAGGTCCAGAAACGTACAGCTCTGGCTGGCTACTGACACGTGGGATGTGAGCTCAGGGCTGACACAGTTCATTTTGCAAGAGGAGTTACAAATAATGTCTGTTTAGGAAGACCTGTATTTTTTAATGGTAGTCAGTAACTGGCTACCCACCAAATGACTGTAGAAAGCTAAATAAAACACAGGCAGCCAATTAGCAGCCTGTTTTATACAGTCAAGATACAAATAAGTGGGTTCATACTGTATCAAAATATTTGTACAAAAGTGACAACTGAACTGTTAGCATGTAGAAAGCCTGCCAGGGAAGGATGAGCAGACTCTTTGTCTGAGATCAGCAGATGAGGTGAGAAAAGGTAAGAGAAAAATGAATAGTAAGAAATAGCAGGAAGCCTCACAGCAATAGCCTACCAGTCTGCAGTCCCAGGACAGCAGAACCCTGTGGGTTAATGCAAGTTTCAGTGGGGCTGAAGAACTCCCAACAGATTTCCAGACCCCAAGGAGAGCCCTCACTCAGCCCTAATATCCCATGAGTCTTTTGGCCTCTTCGCTCTGGGCCTGCAGAGTCTCACTTGCATACTTCTGAAGGAGTTCCATCTTCTTCCTCTGCACAAGTGCTTCCTCGATCTGTGAATAACAAGAGTAAAGGTCTCATGCAACACTCTTCAATAAGGCCCCCTCTCCCCTGCCAAAACCCAGCCAAGAGGCAGTCTCTCTGAGGGTGGCCATTGAGCAGCTCAACGCCTAGAGCAGTTGTGAAGGTCCCCTTCTCTCCCACTGGAAGCACGTGAACAACAGAATGTTCATCGGTTTCCTCTAAAGCAGATGAAATCCTGCCTTCTCTAGATTCCACACCCTATTATGAGCACAGTGACCAGTGTCATGTGGTCAGGAGTTAGGGCTGCCCAAATGGACAGACAAGGAAAAACAACAGTAGCATACTAAATGGAGTCTTCTTTAGAAGTAAGGTCCCTGGCACTCGGGAAGGCCCGCCTGCAAGGGTAGCTCACAGCCTCTACCCCACCTCTTGCTGTGACGGCACAGGGACATGAGCGATGAACTTCTGCTGCCCGTCTTCCCCTCCGTTCTCCTGGCTGCCTTCTTCATCAGACTAGAAACAGAGAACAACCAAAAGTCCATAAATAGGAAACCATGAAATAAATGTTGCTTGTGCGACTCTGCAACTGTTTAAAAGGGGGAAAAAAGGCATGAGGAAGTTCTGTACTTATACACCAAGATATCATTAAGTACAAAAATCAACAGAACATTGTGCATATTACATTAACTTTTGTATTAGGAAAGAAAGTAAGAATAGAAACAAGTGACGGCAGTGAGAACTAGGTCGATGGAGGGCAGAATTGCAAAAGAAAATCTCTGTTGACTATCTTTATATATTGTCTGATTCTTGACTTGTGACTATATTACCTATTTTTTAAAAATTAAACTTAAAAGTCCAGACAAAATGGTGGAGTGGGGCCCTGGCCGGTGTGGGTCACTTGTTTAGAGCATCATCCCACAGACCAAAAAGGCTGTGGGTTCAATTCTTGGTCGGGACACATGCACATGCTTAGGTTGTGGGTTCAGGCCCCAGTTGGGGTATGTACAAAAGGCAACCAATCAATGTTTCTCTCCTTCTCTTTCTCCCTCCCTTCCCCTCACTTAACCCTCTTCCCCTTCCTCCTTCTCTAAAAGCAATGAAAAAAGGTCCTCAGGTGATGATGAACAAAATATGGTGGAGTAGGTAAACACTGTGTGGTCCTCCTCCCACAACCACATCAAAATGAAAACTAAATTATAAAACTACTGTCACGAGGACCACCTGAAGACCAGCTGAACAGAAGTTCTATAACTAAGCTATACAGAAGAAACCGTGTGGAGACTGGTAGGAGGGACAGAGAAGCTAAACGGGCAGGTCACACACCCACAGTATGGCAATTAAGAATTGGGACAGACATTTCTGTTGCAGAGGTCCCCTCTCAGGAACAAGGGGCCCCACCCCCACCCCAGGATCCCCAGCCCAGAGCACCAGTGCCAGGAATAGGAGTCCCCCTAACATCTGGCTGTGGCAACAAGCAGAGCACGCATCCAAAGGGCTGCTGGCAACACAGACTCACAAACTCATTTGTTCTGGGCTCCAGCACTGAGGCAGCAGCTCAGAAAGTGCAGATACGTAAGTGGAGAAACTAAACTGATGAGATTCAGGACAAGTGCTAGTGAGGCAGGAGTCAGGACAAAAGTGCTGGCAGGCGGCACTGTTCCGTCGTTGAGCCCTCCTCCCATCCAGACAGCAGAAGCAGGTGGGCACCGAATCTGAGATCTCTATTAACTTGGCTAACAAGGTTCTCCCTGCGCTGATGATTCCCTGAGACCCCACCCCACTCAATTCAATCACTGGGCCTGAGCTTCTTCTAGCAGCTGCTCCACACAAGCAGACTTTCCTAAAAGGTCTGAAGGTGTACAAACCCCAAACAAGCAGCAGCCCGCCTCAGCATGCTCTGTACCTTTATGTAAGCTGCCCCAGGCTGGGCATAAGCAGTCTCAACAACTTGCAATGTAACTTCCGTCAGGTGGCCCCGAGGCTGGCATAAGCGGGGGCCAGCTGCAGCTTGAAACGTAGCTTCAAATAAGTGCTATAAGCCTAGCACAACTGGTGGCTGGCCTCAGCTCGTATCACAGTGCCCACCAAAGGGTCCAAAGCCCAACGCTAATGGCAGCTGGACTCGGGTCACAGCATAGCCTCTCCCAAATGCCTCCAAGGAGAAACCAACAGCAGATCACTTTGTAGTTCCTAACAGGAGCCGTCGAGCAAGGCAAAAAGCAGTGGCCGAACTTAACCTGCACTGGAACCCTTCCCAAGAGGTCCAGGCTTCACAGCTCAGAGCAGAAGTCAGTGAGCACCAGGGGGACCCTCACTGCCCCCCAGTACCTCCTCCTCAGTAACAGCATAGATGTTAATCTCATCCTCCTCTTCTTCCTCCTCTTCCTTTTCTCCTCTTGCCAGCCGAGCCTCTCTCTCTGCCTTCCACTTTTCCACCAATTTGGCTCTGACTGAAGAGAAGGAACAGCGGGTGTTACTTTGGTCTATGAATAAGCTCTAAATACTATGCAGGGCAAGGCCAAGATATTCCCTCAGGGAAGGGACATCCTTCATTCTGCCCTGGTGAGAGAATCAGATGTGAGTGGCCGTCTAGTCTCACAACAGCGTTGGCTTTGTCACTACAAAGCAGGGTTTTAGGGAACATCGTCAGATCCTCCCCAGCTCACCAATCTGGGTGGCTTCCTGACATGCCCACATGAAAAGAGATGCAGTTGTACACCATGCTGGCAAAGAGTTCCAACTCCTGACCACCTGCTTCCAAAGCCCTAGCTCAATGCACCTCATGGGGAACAGCACTAACTCATTCTCCAGAGTTGTTACAAGGCTTCAAAAGAATGTCTATAAAAGGTGCAGCATAGTTCTTGTATGGAGGAAGCTCTCAGAAAGAGACCCATCCTGCTCTAAACCATTAGCTGATAAACCATTAGCTGTGTTTAAAGCAGGTCTAAATCTCCTTAAGTGGGCACTGTTTCATGATTTTGAGAAAGGCCAGTCTGGGAAAGAATCTAGATGGTATACCCTGGTGGACAGGGACCAGGTCAGATGCCATTCAGCAGCTTCCCCAACATGCTCCTTCTGGCCCAACACCATGCTAATTGCCTCACAATTACTGGGTGTTAGGTCATTAGCAGATCATTTCCTCTGAAGACAATTGGCAACAAGGAAAACTCCTTTCTGACATAAAGCACTATTTAAAAAGCCAGTTTCAAAACAAAGAATAGAAACCAGATGCCACCTATAATGAAATGAAATGCCTGTAGACCTACGTTTCTTTTCATATTCCTGTTCCAAAGGCACAATAACACCATCATCTTCATCGAGGTAACCGTAGTATTCAAAATCTATTGCCTTCATGAGCTCAGCACGTGTTTTTCTTGGAGGAGGAAGAGCTAAAAGAAAGAGCACCAACTTAGTTGAATTTCCCATCATTACCACACTCAAATCTTCTTCCTGCACAATGTTAGACAGGCATATAGTATATGTGCTCATGAAAATACGAAATAGACAGCAGCATCCATGCAAGTATCTGAGAGAAGGGACTGCAAGGGAGGCTCGTGGAATGATGAGGCCATGTACTGGGATTTGAAAAATGGCAACAAATGAAAGTGTCGGTATCTTTAGTTCAGCGTCCTTGGCTATGGAGTATGTTGATTTACTTTTACCTGAGAATCCTCTGCAAGAACCATTTTAAAATGCTTGGAACTATATGTTGGGCAATTATACAAAGTTTCAGATTGTAACATAGAGATTCCTGATAGTTCATGAGGCCCTTTGTTTCTTGCTCTGTTTGTCTGGGTTTTTGTTTCAATTTATACCTCACAAGATAACGCACAAAATTCAAAAGGATAAACCAGAAACTTGAGAAAGCCAATGGAAATGTTTGAAGTACTTTTCTTTAATCACTTTTGTATCCAGTTTCCTTTGATTTGTGGAACTTTTTATTTTACAGAGTATTTCAATATTCCTTATAGTTGGGAAAGTATGCCAAGATGGTACATGCTATTGGCAAGATGCTTTGATTGTGTGGTGATTGAGGACACCTGGCATTATTCCTGCATAGGCTCTTACACCACAAGAAAATATATAAATATATAAATATATAAATATTCAGAATATTTAAGTAATTCTTGAAAATCAAAAGAAAAATGACAACCCAACAGATAGGTCAAAGAATATAAGCTGATGCCGACTGGTGTGGCTCAGTGGGTTGGACATCATCCTACAAACTGAAAGGTCACCAGTTCGATTCCTGGTCAGGGCACATGCCTTCACTGTGGGCCAGGTCCCCAGTTAGGGGCGTGTGAGAGGCAACCGATGGATGTTTCTCTCATACATCCATGTTTCTCTCCTTTTCTTTCTCCCTCCCTTCCCCCTTCTCTAAAAATAAAGAAACAAAATCTTTTTTTAAAAAGAGAATAAAGGCTGATAATTGAAGAAAAAATTCGTAAGTATAAAATTTTCAATTTGTAATTGAATTAAATTATCAATTTTATCAGTAATGAAAGAAATAAAAAATAAAGGTAGTATATTTTCAACCATCAAATCAGCAAAAATACTATAATTATGAAAATCTGGAAATAAATAGAAGTCTACCAAAGCAGGAATGGTTGGTTTCATTAAGTAATGTTAGTCCATATCATGATATCCTTTAATCCTTCCCATCCATTAATAGAGTTCTAAGTAGAACTGTGGGAACATATCAATGGGTATCATAACACAACAGGTATGAGAGCCACTGTTTGGGCAGGCCACCACCTATCGCCCTAATGTAGGTAATGGCAACTCTGTCCACCTGTCCACCACTCTCAGTCCGGGTGTCACGAGTGGTAGTCACCACGCTGGTTACATCCAGGACAGAGTACAGGGCTGAAACTTGGCTGGCTCAGAGCACTGCAACGTGGAGAAATGTGGCTTGGAATCAGCCATTCCCAAAGGCAACCACCTAGGGCACAGGTGGCAAAGAGAAGGCCCACAGGCCAAACCCAGCCCCCCACCTTGTTTTATTCGGCCCAGCACCTTGTTTCTACTCTCGCTTAACTGTTAGGGAGTAGTTACATTAATACAGTCCTAAAATTACATTCAGCCCTTTGAAGGCAACCGTGAGGCTGATGTGCCCGCCCCCACAGCCCCTGGTGAAAATGAGTTTGACATCCCTGACCGAGGGCTGTGACATGAGCCAGTAAATTTAGGCTTTCCTGCCTAAAGTAAATTGTACTTGAGCCACCTATCACCTTTACTGATGAAATTTAACTAAAGAGATAACCATGGAAGTACATGAAAAAAGGCCTGGAAGGGAACATACCAAATAGATAATAATGGTTAACATTTTTCTCTGGCAGAGGCACTGAGATTAGGGGGAAAGGGGGTTCAGAGGACTGTGCTACTATTTAAATTATACTCGTCAAGACTAACTTGGGCATTTTCTTATTTAAAAAAGATGTATGACTGGGATAAATGAAAATTAATTTATAAAATGTAAATGCAAAAAAAAAGTAACATATTTAACATAACCTAAATTTAGGAGTCCCTTCCTTCACTGCAACTCTTAAAAAACTGGAAACATGCCCTGACACATTAGCAATAATCACCTACAAGTTGTAAAAACACAGGCTTTTTTTCCCTGATTTTCAGTGTTTTACAAATTCTCTGTATAAAATTGCATTACTTTTATAATGAATGGCATGATATTTAAACTCTGAACTTTATTTAAGCAATGTTAATGACATATGCAAAAGCAGTTTGGGCATAATGAATTTAAAAATAAACAGTTTAATAAAGGTAGAATTAAAATTTTAAACAAACAGAAAAACTGACTGGAAGGAAATAGAATGCCAACGGTCCTGAGAACACCAGTATCATTCTTATCTGCATTTCACACTTTTTCTATAAAGTGTTTAGACTACTTTTCTAAAAGACAAAATTAAAATACAGGTATAACACATTTCATTGCACTCAATTGTGCTTCATAAATACTGTATTTTTTAAAAATTGAAGGTTTGTGGCAACTCAAGCAAATCTATCAAGTGACACTTTTTTTTAAAATCCTCACCCCAGGATATATTTATTGATTTTAGAGAGAGAGGAAAGAAGAGAAAGAGAAACACAGATCCCTCCCATTGGCGCCCTGACCAGGTAGGGATCAAACCCGCAACCTGGGTATGTGCCTTGACTGGGGTTAGAACCCAAAACTTTTTTCTATACAGGACACTGCTTCCAGCTGAACCACCCAGCCAGGGCAACGGGCGCCACTTTTGCAATAGCATTAGTTCACTTTGTGTCTTTGTGACATTTTGGTAATTCACCAAGTATTTATTACAACTTTTTCATTCCTATATTTGTTATGGTGATCAGTGATCTTTGATGTTACTATTATAATTGTTTTGGGGTGCCACAAACCATTCCCATCCATATAACATGGTGGAATTAATAAATAAATGTATGTGTGTTGTGACTACTTCATCAACCAGCCATTCCCCGACTCTCTCCCTCTCTTTGGACCTCCCTATTCCTCAAGAGAAAACAATATTGAAATCAGGCCAATTAACAACCCTACAATGGCCTCTAAATGTTCAAGTGAAAGAAAGAACTGCATGTCTCTCACTTTAAATCAAAAGCTAGAAATGATTAAGCCTAGTGAGGAGGGCATGTTGAAAGCCAAGACAGGTCAAAAGCTCAGCCTCTTGTGCCATCCAAGTTGTAAATGCAAAGGAGTTCTGGAAGGATGGTCAGTAAGAACAAACACCTTACAACAAGTAGCAAAAAGGGAGCCAAGAAGAAAATGGGCGTTCCATTTTCTAAGACTAGTATGATGTGAAAACACCAGCTATGTTCAATAAGTCACAAGAACTCAAGGAACCAAAATTGCACCTGATGGTTTCAAGGGTCATGTTTTTGAAGTGAGCCTAGCTGATCTGAGAATGATGAAGTTGCATTTAGAAAATTCAAGCTAATTACTGAGGATGTTCAGGGCAAAAATTGCCTGCTTAATCTTCATAGCATTGATCCTAACCCATGACAAAATGTGTTTCATGTTCAAAAAATAGTAGCCCATGACTGAAGCTCACATTGCCATCAAGACTACCAACTGTTATTTGCTTCATCTATTCTGTGTTGGTTTTACTAAAAAACATACCAATCAAGTTCAGGAGACCTCTTACGCTCAGCATCTACAGTCTGCAAAATCTGGAAGATGAAGGAAATCTTGACCCAGGAGGTACAGATAAATGACTTGAAAGAAGTGGTCAATAAATTGATTCCACATAGCACTGGAAAGACAGAGAAAAGCTTGCTGATCTATTTATCCACTCCATGATGTCTTTTTAAGAAAAGTGAAAAAACTGAAGAAGCCCAAGTTTGAATTGGGAAAACTCATGAAGCTTCATGGTGAAAGTAGTAACTTTGGAAAAGCTCCTGCAAGCAAGACAGATACTAAAGTTGAACAAGCTGCTGGAAATGAACCCCAAGTCCAAATATCTATTTAAAATTCAGACATTTAATGGTGACAGATAAAAGCCTATCCATAATGTTTTAAAAAAATTGAAGCTAAAACCCATTCAATGGAAACATATACCATGCTCATAGATTGGAAGAATCAACATCATCAAAATGTCCATGCTCCCCAAAGCAATTTATAGATTCAATGCAATCCCTATCAAAGTACCAATGCCATATTTCACAGATATACAGCACACTTCAAAAATTTATATGGAACCATAAACGACCCAGAATATCAGCTGCAACTTTGAGAAAGAAGAGCAAAGCAGGAGGGATCACAATTCCTGATATCAAACTATATTACAAGGCCACTGTAATCAAAACAGCTTGGTACTGGCATAAAAACAGACAGACAGACCAATGGAACAGAATAGAGAGCCCAGAAATAAACCCGAGTCTCTATGGGCATTTAATCTTTGACAAAGGGGGCAGAAGCATGAAATGGAATAAAAATAGCCTCTTCAACAAATGGTGTTGGGAAATCTGGACGGCCACATGCAAAAAAATGAAACTCGAGCACCAACTTACACCATACACAAAAATAAATTCAAGGTGGATAAAAGACTTAAATGTAAGTCGTGACACCATAAAAGTCCAAAAGGAAACCATCGGTAGGGAAATCTGAGACATTCCACGCAGCAACATCTTCAATGATACGTCCCCTAGAGCAAGGGACATAAAGGAAAGAATAAACAAATGGGACCTCATCAAAATAAAGAGCTTCTGTGGAGCTAAAGAAAATAGCATTAAAATAAAAAGAGAACCAACCGTATGGGAAAACATATTTGCCAATGATACCTCAGACAAGGGTTTGATCTCCAAAATATATAAAGAACTCATCAAGTCCACTCCAGGAAGACAAAAAACCCAATTAAAAAATGGGCAAAAGACATGAACAGATGCTTCTTGAAAGAGGACATACAGAGGGCCCAGAGTCATATGAAAAGATGCTCAACATCATTAGCCATCAGAGATGCAAATTAAAACCACAATGAGATACCACCTCACACCAGTCAGAATGGCCATCATCAACAAAGCAACAGATAACTGTTGGAGGGGATGTGGAGAAAAGGGAACCCTACTGCACTGTTGGTGGGAACGCAGACTGGTGCAGCCACTGTGGAAAACAGTATGGAACTTCTTCAGAAAAATGAAAATGGAACTGCCTTTTGACCCAGCAATTCCACTGCTGGGATTATACCCTAAGAATCCTGAAACACCAATTCAAAAGAACCTTTGCACTCCAATGTTCATAGCAGCACAATTCACAATAGTTAAGTGCTGGAAACAACCTAAGTGCCCATCTACAAATGAATGGATCAAGAAACTATGGTACATTTACACAATGGAATTCTACGCAGCAGAAAGGAAGAAGGAGCTTATACCCTTTGCAACAGCATGGATGGAACTGGAGAGTATTATGCTAAGTGAAGTAAGCCGGGTGGTGAGGGACAAATACCATATGATCTCACCTTTAACTGGAACATAATCAGCAAAAGCAAAAAGCATGCAAAGCTTAACCAGAGACATTGAAATTAAAAACAATCTAACAATAGCCAGGGGGGAGGGGGGAGGGGACAATGGGGAGAAAGGTCTTCAGGAACCACTATAGAGGACACATGGACAGAACCAAGGATGGGGAGAGAGGCAGGGAAGGGAGGTGGGATTGGAGGGGGAGGGGAGGATAGAGTATGCAGACAACTGTAATTGAACAACAATAAATTAAAAAAAAAAAAAAAAAGCCATGTCTTGGGGAAAAAAAAATAAAAAGCCATGTCTTGGGGAAAAAAATAAATAAAACCCATTCAAACATAAATTACTCACGTTCTTTTTCAAATAATTCTCTAACACCAGGCAAATCTTTTGCTGCTCCAAAGTATTTGTAACCTCGATTTCCTGGGACTTCTTTTCCTTCATGATCCAGCATTTTAGGGCCAACTTTCTTATTAGGAAGGAAAAAGAGAATATGAATCTAATCCTTAAACCCACTATTTCCATGTTTGTAAATATATTTTAAGATAACCTTTAACATGGAAAATATTTATGCACATATTCATTTGCATACCTCTTTATTCCTTAAAAATCAACCTAAATACCTAAAAGTAGGAGGATGATTTAAGTAAATTATAGCAAATTCAGGGACAGAATATATACCTTATCAATGATGATTCTTTTAACTTTTTTTAAACAATGATGGTTCTTATATTGACTTTGAAAAATGCTTATGATATGTTTAGTGACAAAAGCTTACAAAAAATTGCAAACCACCTAAATGACAAGTAGAAGACAAATAAAATATCCAGAAGATGCAGTTCAATCCATTTAAAATGATGATGTCGACAACTACATGCATTAAGTGACTTTGGACTAGGTCCCATACTAGAGAGGGAAATGCTATACAGGACATTATTGGGACAATTGATGAATCTGCCACATAGATTGATAAAATGATTGCATCAGAGTTAAATGTCAAACTTACTCTACCATGGTTATATAAGAGAAAATTCTTCTCCTTAGGAAGTACACATCTAAGTATTAAGGGGTAAAGGAGCATCATTTAGTTAAGCTTCAAATGGTTCAGAAAAATAAATCTCAAGGTACACACAGAAAATTATAAAGTTGGCCCTGGCCAGGTAGCTCAATTGGTTAGAGCATCATCCCCATCTGCCAAGGTTGTGGGCTCGATCTCCGGTCAGGGCATATACAAGGAGCAACCAATGAATGCATAAATAAGTGGAACAACAAATCAATGTTTCTCTCTCTCTAAAATCAATAAATAAAAGAAAGAAAATAATAAAGATGAACCAGAAAATGTTTAAAAACTGGTAAATCTGTATAAGGTGTATATAAGAATTTGCTGTATATTTTTGCAACTTTCTGTTAGCTCAAAAATGCTTTTTAAAATTATATAAATGATTATGTGAAAATCTGCTCCTGCTACACTATTACACAAACAGAGCACATAGTTAAATATGAATCCATTTCTGTAAATATAAGCATAATATTCACAGAAAAATTCTAGAAAATGGTAATAGCAGTTATTTCTGCATGGGAGAAAAATATGCAATATATCTAGATGTATAAATTTTTTCTATTTTACAATTTTTATATACTTTTTATTTTATATTTTTTGCATAAAAGTATATACACGGTTTATACCATCAAAATTACCATTTTGAAAAGAAACAAAACCTAGAACCAAAATTACATATCGGGAGTAAGATCTCAATTATGGCATTCATAGAAAAACAATGGAAGTAAATATTCAAGTTTTGCACAAGTAATGGGATTGTAACCAAATGTTGTTCTACTTCTTTATACTTTTATGAACTTGATGATAATGCATTACTTTTTCTTTTTTTATTGTGGTACAATACACTTATTGTAAAATTTACCATCTTAAACATTCTTCTTTTAATATATTTCATTCATTATACTATTACACTTGCCCCATTTTTTTTCCCCTTAATTCCCCTGCGCACTGCACCCCTACTACCACCAGCATTCCCCCCCTTAGTTTATGTCCATGGGTCATACGTAGAAGTTCTTTGGCTTCTCCCATCTCCTATACTATTCTTAACCTCTCCCTACTTTGTGCCTACCATTTACACTTCTTATTCCCTGCACCTTCCCCCATTCTCTCCCCTCCCCCTTCCCACTGATAAACTTCCATACGCTCTCCATTTCTGTGATTCCATTCCTGTTGTAGTTGTTTGTTTAGTTTATTTTTGAAGGTTCGGCTGTTGATAGTTGTGAGTTTGATGTCATTTTACTATTTATAGTTTTGATCTTCTTCTTTTTCTAAGGTAAGTCCCTTTAACATTTCATATAATAAGGGCTTGGTGATGATGAACTCCTTTAACTTAACCTTATCTGGGTAACGCATTTTACCTGCCCTTCCATTCTAAATGATAGCTTTGCTGGATAGAATAATCTTGGATGTAGGTCCTTGCCTTTCATGACTTAGAATACTTCTTTCCAGCCCGTTCTTGCCTATAAAGTTTCTTTTGAGAAATCAGCTGATAGTCTTATGGGAACTCCTTTGTAGGTAACTGTCTCCTTTTCTCTTGCTGCTTTTAAGATTCTCTCCTTATCTTTCATCTTGGGTATTGTAATTATGACATACCTTGGTGTGTGCTTCCTTGGATCCAACTTCTTTGGGACTCTCTGAGCTTCCTGGACTTCCTAGAAGTCTATTTCCTTTGCTAGATTGGGGAAGTTCTCCTTCATTATTGTTTCAAATAAGTTTTCCATTTCTTGCTCTTCTTCTTCTCCTCTGGCACCTCTATGATTCGGATGTTGGAAAGTTTAAAGTTGTCCTGGAGGTTCCTAAGTCTCTACTCATTTTTTTGGATTCTTGTCTCTTCATTCTGTTCTGGTTGAATATTTATTTCTTCCTTCTGCTCCAAATTTGTGAGTCCCAGTTTTCTTCCCTTCACTGGTGGTTCCCTGTATATTTTTTTTTTTTTCACTTTGCATAGCCTTCACTTTTTCCTCCATTTTGCAACCATTTCTGTGAGCATCCTGATTACCACAGTTTTGAACTTTGCATCTGATAGGTTGACTATCTCTTCATAACTTATCTCTTCTTTTGGAGCTTTGATCTGTTCTTTCATTTGGGCCATATTTCTTCTTTTCAGCCCACCCATTTGGTAGTAAGGGGCAGAGCCTTAGGTATTCACCAAGGTGGGGCAAACCACATCCCTGTGTTGTGGCGCTGTGCCTGAGGGACGGGTCAGAGAGGGAACAATACTGCTTGCTTGGTTCTGGGCCAGCTTTCAGTCACTTTTCCTGGTACCCACAAGCAAATTAGGCCATACTGGTGCTGATTCCTGTGTGGGTGAGTTTGTGGATGTTCTAGGACCCTGTGAGTCTTTCCAATGAACTCTCTTGTGAGGCTGGAACTTTCTTCCGCCGCTGCAACTCCACAGATTTTTACAGCCAGAGGTTTTGAGGCTTCATTTCTCCACACTGGAACCCTGGGTTTTGCTGTCCATCTCGCTCCCCAGTTTCTCCTCTCAGTTTATCCACATGGAAATGTGGTACCACCTAGTCTACCACCACCACATCTCCCACCCGGTCCTCCAGGTGCCACCTAGCCACACATCCTCTCTGCCTTGGCTGCCCATCTCTGCCCCTCCTACTGGTCTGAATGAATGTTTCTTCTTCAATTCCTTGGTTGTCAGACTTCCATACAGTTTGATTTCCTGGCAGTTCTGCCTTTTTTTTTTTAAATTAATTTGTTGTTGTCCTTTTGGTTGTGCAAGGAGGGAAAGTGTATCTACCTACACCTTCATCTTGGCCAGAAGTTTTAACTATTCTTATGTGTACATAAAAATAGTAATAAATATATCCATAATGTCATGTAACCATCACCACCATCCATCATCGTAAGTCTTTTCATCTTATAAAACTGAAACTCTAAATGTATCACCTTTTAAAAAAAAAATTATTTTTAGAAAGAGGGGGAAGGAGGGAGAAAGAGAGGGAGAAAACACTGATGTGCAAGAGAAACATTAATCAGTTGCCTCTTCAATGCCCCCAACTGGGGATCTGGCCCTCTACCCAGGCACATGCCCTGACCAGGAACTGAACCAGCGACCTTTTGGCTTGTGGGATGACAACCAACCCACTCAGTCATACCAGTCAGGGCATAAATTTATTATTTTTATACATAATAAATGAAAATAAAATTCTTAAACTAAAAAATTCTGAAAGGAAATATATAAAAACAATGTTGATTCTGGGTGGTGAACTTAAGAATTATCTTATATAGCCCTGGCTGGTTTAGCTCAGTGGATTGAGCGCGGGCTGGGAACCAAAGGGTCCCGGTTTGATTCCCAGTCGGGGCACATGCCTGGGTTGCGGGCCAGGTCCCTGGTGAGGGCCATCCATACATTGCTGTTTCTCTCCCTCTCTGTCTCCCTCCCTTCCCCTCTCTCTAAAAATAAATAAATAAAATCTTAAAAAAAAAAGAATTATCTTATATATTAATTTTGTAATGCTTCTGACAATATCTATGAGGACTGATCAATTTCTGCATTACTTTAATGCAGTCTGACAGGAAACAAAATACATCATTACAGACCTGGTAAAGAGGTTGAATGAAAGTTCCTATTGCATTGCCTAGAACACAACAGATGTTCAAGAAATGCG
Source organism: Micronycteris hirsuta (assembly GCA_004026765.1). NCBI lineage: Eukaryota > Metazoa > Chordata > Mammalia > Chiroptera > Phyllostomidae > Micronycteris > Micronycteris hirsuta. The sequence continues at coordinate 47,060 of PVJI01009963.1, read as the reverse complement.
AATGCCTTTCCTTTTTTTAAAGATTTTTTATTTTTATTTATTTTTAGAGAGAAGGGAAGGGAGGGAGAAAAAGAGGGAGAGAAACAGCAATGTACAGTTGCCTCTCACATGGCCCTCATGGGGACCTGGCCCGCAACCCAGGCATGTGCCCTGACTGGGAATCGAACCAGGACCCTCTGGTTCCCAGCCCGCACTCAATCCACTGAGCTACACCAGCCAGGGCTGAATGCCTTTCCTTTTGCTATGGGAAGAAGAAATGCTTCATTTATATGCCAGGTACTAAAGTGCAAATTATGGTTGTGTTAGACCATCACAAATGTGAAAAGACCACGATGTAGAAAAACTGTCATGTATTTCTTACATATTATATATAGCCCACTGATTAGATACTATTGGTTCAAATGACCTGAGGCAGATCTCTTCACAAGCTCTGGGAACAGTGTTTTTCAAAGTTGAAACAAGTAGTGAGACATGAAATCAATTAAGTGGGTCACAATCATAAACTTTTTAAAAATCAAAATAGAACAGAATAGAAAATAACAAAGTGCATCAACACATACTAAGTATTTCTTCAGCACATAAAAATGTGTTCACTGGATTGTGATATGTGTGTGTGTATGTGTGTGAACATGCACATGCATGCACATTTATAACAGCTCATGGTCCTAAAAGCTTGAAAACCACTGTTCAAGAGTACTGCATTTTTAACAGCCCAACGGAAAAAATGGAGTGTGCCATGGCCCCCTCAGGTTAAAATCCAGTAATGGTTGCCCTAATTCCCATGGAGCAACACCCAGAGAGATTAAGTGGCTTACTTAGGAATATCTGACTGGTACATGCATGTGCCCTATCTGCTCTGAGACCTACGCTATGGAGCCTTTAAGCATTATTTGACCTATGCTTTTCATGGTTTCCTGTCTACCTGCAACAGGTACTTTTTCAAGCCTTCTTCCATTTCTTGGGTGCCTGCCTTCTGACAGGCATGGGCTGGGAGCTGCATGCTCCTAGACAAGACCTACTCCGCCTGCCCAAAGCTTACAAGCTTACCCCCAACAGCCACTAGGGTTGCTGCTTACTTACTACATAATCGGGACCACCCAGCTCCTTTATCCGGACCTCCCAGTGTCCTTTCTCTCTCAGCAGTTTGTTAATTTCATCATTCAGGTCACGAATTCGGAATTCACCTAAGCCAGCTGGAAAACAAAAACATTTATATCATTTTTTCAAAATACCATTCAAATGTCATACCCATAAAAATGAATGTCAACATCTACAAAGACATACAAGTTAAAAATACTCATTTTAAATTTATTTTAAATACCATCAATACCCAAATAATGAAAGAACAGGATTATAAACAGAGTTGCCACCAGCATAAGGGAAAAAAAATCCTTGAAAAATCTTCATCCTTACTAGCAACCAAAGAAATATAAACTCAAGTAATCCTGCATTTCTATTTACATAACTATTAAAATAGCAAAATCTTAGTGGTGAGGGGGGAACTTAGCATTTAATCTAGCAAAGATGCAGTGAGGCTGGTAGCATTCTGTATTGACTTAGTATTTTCAAGAAAACAATGTGTTGTTAAATGGCCTGAGAATTAAGCCTAAGTGACTGATTTAAAAGGATGTGCACAAAGGAATTTGCTGAGGGTGTCGTCTGTAGTGGCCAAGAGCTAGAGCATCTTACCACAGAAAAGGAGGGAAAATGGTTAATGAACCATTGACATAAAATGTCTTATGGCTGTTCCAAAGGAGAGTCCCTCCCTTTCTCCATTGAATTGCTTTGTACCTTTGTCAAAAGTAAATTCATCATAAATTTGTAGCTCTACTTCTGGACTTCTTATTCTGTTCCATTGGTCAATATGTCTATTGTTCACCAATACCATATTACTTTGAATACTGTAGTTCATATTAAACCTAGAAATTAGGTGGTATAAATACTCCAGTTTTGTACTTTTTCAAAACAGTTTTGATTATTCTAGTTCTCCTACCTTTAGATTTAAATTTGGAAACTGTTTGTCAACACATAAAACAAAATCCTATTGGGTTTTGATTGTGATAGTATTTGGAAAAAAAAACTATGTATCTCCTATATTGAGTCTTCCCCTCCACAAACACTTTATATCTCTCCATTTAGTTGGGTCTTCTTTGATTTCTTTCATCACTGTTTCATAGTTTTCAGCCTATTAATCACACATGTATTTTGTCACATTTATATCAAAGTCTTTCTTTTAAAGATTTTATTTATTTTTAGAGAGGGGAAGGGAGGGAGAAAGAGGAGAGAAACACCAATGTGGCGCTGTCTCTCAATCGCCCCCTACCAGGGACCTGGACAGCAACCCAGACATGTGCCCTGACTGGAAATCGAACTGACAGCCCTTTGGTTTGCAGGCTGGTGCTCAATCCACTGAGCCACACCAGCCAGGGCTATATCTAAGTCTTTCTTGTGTTTTGATGCATTTCAAATAGCACTATAAAAATGTTATAGTACCAAATATTCAGGTAGCATATAAAAAAAATTTGTTTACTGCCCGGCTGGTGTAGTTCAGTGGATTGAGCGCGGGCTGGGAACCAAAAGGTCCCGGTTCGATTCTCAGTCGGGGCACATGCCTGGGTTGCGGGCCAGGTCCCCAGTGAGGGCCATGTGAGAGGCAACCACACATTGCTGTTTCTCTCCCTCTCTTTCTCCTTCCCTTCCCCTCTCTCTAAAAAGAAATAAATATTTTAAAAAAAAATTTGTTTACTGACCTTCTATTGCATGACATTGCTAAACACCTATGTTCATTTTAGAAATCTTTCTGTAGATTTCTTGGGATTTCTACATAGAAAACATGTCATCTGAGAATAGAAAACTTTATTACTTCCTTTCCAATCTGTGAGCCTTATGTTGCCTTTTCTTCCTTTACTTCAGTTGCTAGAAATTCCAGTATGATATTGAATAGAAGTGATGAGAATGAATATATCTACTTTCTTTCTCATCTTAGGAAAAAAAATGTTCAAATTTCCACTAATAAGTATGATGATGGGATAGGTTTTTTTTCATAGAAGTGCTTGATCAAGGTAAAAAGTTCCCTTTTATTCCTAGTTAGTTAATAGTTTTTATCATGAAGGAATGTTAAGCTTTTTCAAAAACTTTTCCTGCATCTACTAAGGAATACCCAGAAAGAGGAAACCCCAGAACAAAAGAAAAGAGGAATCCCCAGAAAGAATGCTAAATGAACTTGATGTAACCAAACTACCAGACATTTTGAGTTCAAAATAATGGTATAAGAACACCCATGGAACTCCGTGAGAACTACAAACAACTCCAGGGAAGCTACAAGGAACTTATGGCAAACTACATCAGCATGGAAAAGGACACAGAAACTATCAACAAGAACCAGGAAGAAATGAAGAAAACAATTTCTGAACTGAAGAACACAGTAGAAGGGATCAAAATCAGGCTAGATGAAGCAGAGGATCGAATCAGCGAGCTGGAAGACGAGGTAGAAAAAAATTCTCAGAAAGAGCAAGAAAAGGAAAAAAGACTCAGAAAGAACAAAGAAGGTTTAAGGGAGCTACAGGACAGCATGGAACATAATAATGTCCGTATCACAGGGAAACCAGAAGGAGAAGAAGAGGAGCAAGGGATAGAAAACCTGTTTGAAAAGTTATGACACAAAATTTCCCTAACTTGATGAGAAAAATGTCACACAAGTCCAGGAAGCACAGAGGATCCCAATCAAAATGAACCCAAAAAGGCCCAATCCAAGACACATCATAATTAAAAAGGCAAATTTAAAGACAAAGAGAAAATCTTAAAAGCAGCAAAGGAGAAACAGTAACATACAAGGAAACCCCAATAAGGATATCATTGATTTCTCAACAGAAACACTACAAGCCAGAAGGGAATGGCAAGAAATATTCCAAGTAATGAAAAACAAAGGCTTGCAACCAAGACTACTCTACCCAGCAAGACTCTCAATTAAAATGGAAGGTGAAACAAGCAGTTTCCCAGACAAAAGCAGGCTGAAGAAAAACACCTCCATCAAATCAGCAGTGCAAGACATGCTAAAGGGGCTGCTTCAAGAAGAAGAAAGAGTAAGAGAGAGGAACACAGATACAAAGGGGTAAAACGGCAATGAATAAGTATCTATTAAGAATAACTTTAAAAGTAAACAGATTAAATCCTCCAACAAAAGACACAGGGTAGCTGAACAGATTAAAAACATGACCCACATATATGCTGCTTACAAGAGACCCACCTCAAAACAAAAGACCTACACAGACTGAAAGTGAAGGGCTAGAAAAAATAGTCCAAGCAAATGGACAGGAAAAAAAGTCAGTTTAGCAATGCTTACATCAGACAAAACAGACTTCAAAACAAAGGCCATACAGAAAGACACTTCATAATGCTCAAGGGAAGAATCCACCAAGAAATAAATATTGTAAACATTTATGCACCCAACATAGGAGCACCCGAATTCATGAGGAAAATCTTGGAGGACTTCAAGAAAGAAAGATAGCAGCACATTTATAGAACGGGATTTTAACACCCCACTGTCAACAATGGATAGATCTTCCCAACAAAATATCAACAAGGATATTGTGGCACTGAACACCACCCTAGATCAAAAGGACTTAAATGATTATATATATATAACCTTTCATCCCAAAGAAGCAAAATATATTCTTTTCAAATGTACATGGAACATTTTCAAACATACACCACTTGACAGGACACAAAACAAGTCTCAACAAATTCAAGAAAAATGAAATTATATCAAGCATTTTCTTGGAGCACAAGGACTTGAAACTAGAAACCAACCTCAAAGAAAAACCTCAAGAACATTCAAATTCATGGAGACTGAACAACATGTTATTAAACAATGAATGGGTTAATAATGATAATTAAGGAAGAAATCAGCTCTGGCTGGCGTAACTCAGTGAATTGAGTGCAGGATCCAAACCAAAGTGTCACCAGTTCAATTCCAAGCCAGGGCACATGGCTGGGTTGCAGGCCAGCTCCCCAGTGGGGGCAATGTGAGAGGCAACCACACATTGATATTTCTCTCACTCTCTTTCTCCCTCCCTTCCCCTCTCTAAAAATAAATAAATAAAATCTTTAAAATAAAAAAATCATAAAGTTTCTAGAAACTAATGAAAATGAACACACAACAGTCCAATACCTATATATAGGATGCAGCAAAGGCAGTCTTAAAAGGGAAGTTCACGGCAATACAGGCCTAAAAAAGACAGAAACATTTCAGATAAACCTAAACGTACACTACAAAAACTGTGGAAAAACAACCAACACAGCCCAGAGCCATTTAGGAGGAAGGAAATAATCAAGATCAGAGCAGAATTAAATGATAAGAGACTAAAAGAACAATTGAAAGGTTTGATAAATCCAGAAGCTGGTTCTTTGAAAAGATAAACAAAATTCACAAGCCTTTAACCAGACTCATCAAGGAAAAAGAGAGAGGACCCAAATAAATAAAATAGATTGAAAGAGGAGAGATTACAACTGATACCACAGAAATATAAAGTATTGTTAGAAATTACTATGAACAAATATAAGCCAAGAAATTTAAATACCTGGGTGAAATGGACAAATTTCTAGAAACATATAATCTTCCAAAATTGAATCAAGAAGAAGCACAAATTCTGGACAGACTGATAAGAGCTGGTGAAATCAAAGTAGTAATTAAAATACTCCCGGCACACAAAAGCCCTAGACTGGACAGTTGCACAGGAGAATTTTACAAAACATTTAAGGAAGAGCTAGACCCTATCCATCTCAGACTATTCCAAAAAATCCAAGAAGGGGGAAGACTCCCAAACTCTCTTCTGAGGACCAGCTTGTTTCTGATCCCAAAATCAGATAAAGACATAACAAAGAAAGAAAACTTCAGGCCAATATCGCTGATGAACATAGATGCTAAAACCCTCAACAAAACATTGGCAAACCACATCCAGCAATATGTTAAAAAGATCATACATCATGATCAAGTGGGATTCATCCCAGGAACGCAAGAATGATACAATATTCATAAATCAATAAACATAATACACCACAGAAACAAAACAGAAAAATCACACAATCATATCAATAGATGTGGAAAAAGCATTTGATAATGTATAGCACCCATTTACAATAAAAACACTTAGCAAAGTGGGAATAGAGGGAGCATTCCTCAACATAATAAAGGCCATATATGAGAGACCTACAGCCAACATCATACTCAATGGAGAAAAACTTAGAGCTTTCCCATTAAGATCAGGAACAAGACAAGGATATGCGCTATCACCACTTCTATTCAACATAGTACTGGAAGTCCTAGCCACAGCAATCAGACAAGAAAAAGAAATAAAAGGCATCCAAAGTGAAAAGGAGGAAGTAAAACTGTCAATGTTTGCAGATGACATGATAGTGTACATAGAAAATCCTAAAGATTCCACCAAAAAACTATTCAACCTAACAAGTGAATTTGTATACAAAAAAGCAGGATACAAAGTAAATATTCAGAAATCTAAGGCATTTTTGTACACCAACAACGAAATATCAGAAACAGAAATCAGGGGAAAAAATCCCATTTGATATAGCAACAAGAAAAATAATGTACCTCGGAACAAAGCTAACCAAGGATGTAAAAGACCTATACTCAGAAAACTATACAACGCTGAAGAAAGAAATTAAGGAAGGCATAAAAAAATGGAAGCATGTACCATGTTCATGGATTGGAAGACTTAACATCATCAAAATTTCTATAATACCCAAAGCAATTTATAGATTCAATGCAATCCTTATTAAAGTACCAATGACATACTTCAGATATCGAACAAACATTTCAGAAATTTATATAAAACAATAAACGACCCCAAATAGCTGCAGCAATTTTGAGAAAGAAGAACAAAGCAGGAGGGATCACAATACCTGATATCAAACTGTATTACAAGGCCACTGTAATTAAAACAGCCTGATACTCGCATAAAAACAGGCACATAGACCAATGGAACAGAATAGAGAGCCCAGAAATGAACCCAAGTCTCTACAGTCAATTAATATTTGACAAAGGGGGAAGAAGCATAAAATGGAGTAAAAATAGCCTCTTCAACAAATGGTGTTGGGAGACCTGGACAGCTACATGCAAAAAAATCAGACTCAATCACCAGCTTACACCATACACAAAAATAAATTGAAGGTGGATAAAAGATTTAAATATAAGTTGTGACACCATTAAAGTCCTAGAAGAAAACATCGGTAGGAAAATCTCAGACATTCCACGCAGCAACATCTTCACTGATATGTCCCATAAAGCAAGGGACATAAAGGAAAAAATAAACAAATGGGACCTCATCAAATTAAAAAGCTTGTGCATGGCTAAAGAAAAAGCATTAAAACGAAAAGAGAACCAACTATATGGGAAAATATATTTGCCAATGATACCTCAGACAAGGGTTTGATCTCCAAAATATATAAAGAACTCACACAACTCCACTCCAGGAAGACAAAAAACCCAATTAAAAAATGGGTAAAAGACTTGAACAGACACTTCTCCAAGGAGGATATACAGAGGGCCCAGAGACATTTCAAAAGATGCTCAGCATCACTAGCTATCAGAGAGATGCAAACTAAAACCACAATGAGATACCACTTCACAGTGGTCAGAATGGCCATTATAAACAAATCAACAAACAACAAGTGCTGGAAAAGTTATGGAATAAAGGGAACCCCAGTACAATGTTCATGGGAATGCAGACTGGGACAGCTACCTTGGAAAACAGTATGGAATTTCCTCAAAAAACTGAAAATGGAACTGCCTTTTTTATCCAGGGATTCCACTTCTAAGATTATACCCTAAGAATCCTGAAACACCAATTCAAAAGAACCCACACACCCCAATGTTCATAGCAGCATTATTTACAATAGCCAAGTGCTGGGAAGAGCCAATGTGCCCATTGGTATATGAATGGATCAAGAAACTGGGATATGTTACAGAATGGAATACTACGCAGCAGAAAGAAAGGAATTCCTACCTTCACTACAGCATGGATGAAACTAGAGAGTATTGTGCTAAGTGAAACAAGCCAGACAGTGAAAGACAAACACCATATGATGTCATCTGTAACAGGAACCTAATGAACAAAACCAACCGATGGGCAAAATAGAACCAGAGGCATGGAAACAAGGAACAGACTGACAGTAACGAGAGGGGCAGGGGGAGGGAGAGGAGAGGGTAAGGGAGGGGAAAGGTCTAGTCGAGGAACATGCATGGATGACCCATGGACAATAGGCTGGGGACTGATTGTGGGAGTGGGGTGTGGGCGGGGCAGAGAAGAGCAACAGGGGAAAATTTGTAACAACTGTAATAGAATAGTAAAAATTTTTAAGATTTTATTTATTGAGTTATTTTGATAGAGAGATGAAGAGCAGAAGAAAAAGAGGGTAAGCAACATTGATGTGTGACAGAAACATTGTTCAGTTGCCCCTGGCATGCCCCCATCCTGGCACCTGAAGCAGGCATGTGCCCTGAAGCAAGATTTGAATCAGCAACTTTTCGGTTTGCAGGACGACACCCAACCCACTGAGTCACACCAATCATGGCCCAATTTTATTCATGATGCTTGTAATTTGTGTGTTTTTCCTTGGTAATTTTGACTAAAAGTTTATCAATTCTTATTGTCTTAGGAATCAGCCTTGATTTATTTTCTCTATTTTCTTCTGTTTTCAATTTCATTGATTTCTGCTCTCATCTTATTAGTTCTTTCCTTATGCTTACTTTGGATTTAATTTGCTGTTCTTGTTTAGTTGCCTGGGGTAGAAACTTAATTCGCTGATTTTTGACCTTTCTTATTTTCTATTATTTTTTTAGTAAAAAATTTTCATCTAAGCATTGCTTTAGTTGCATGCCACAATTGTTTTTTTCCCTAAATTTTGATGTTAAGTTTTCATTATCACTCAAAAATATTTTCTGAAATTCTGGTCAATATGGCAAAGTAAGTGAATGCTGTATTTACCTCCTCCCATAATCACATCAAAATATACAACTAAATTATTTAACAACCATCATGAGAACCACCTGAACACCTGCTGAACAGAAGTCCTATAACTAAAGATATAAGAAAGCCACATCAAGATTGGTAGGAGGGGGAGACACATGGAACAGGCAGGTCCCACACCCATGGTGTGGCATATAAGAATCCAGAGGGAGCCCTGACTGGGTATATAAGTTGGTTAGAGCATTGTCCAAATACACCAAGATTGCAGGTATAATTTCTGGTCAGGGCACATACAAGAATCAACCAATAAATGCATAAATAACAATAAACTGATGTTTCTCTCTCTCAAACTAATAAATATTAAAAAGAAAAAAAAAAAGAATCAGGAGAAATATCTCAGCTGTACAGATTCCCCCCTGAGGAGCATGGGATCCCAGCCCCACACTGGGTTCCCCTGCCCAGGGATCCACTGCCAGGAATAAAAATCCCCTTAACATCTGGCTGTGAAAAACTAGTGAAAAAACTGTAATAGAATAGTAAAAATTGAGAGATGAGAAGGCTGCTGGAGACCTGGGTGCTGCAGGTCTTAGGCCCAAGCACAGATTCATTTGCTCACAAACTCACTTGCTCTACGCTCCAGCACAGATGTAGCAGCTCAAAAAGCACAAGGGACATACGTGGGAAAAAACTAAACTGACTAGCTTCAAGGGAGTGCAGCAGGAACAGGGATCAGGACATCTCTCTCCAGGGATGAAAGGGCTGGCAGGAGCCATTGTTCCTTTGTTGAACCCTACCACCAAACAGAACACCAGGTGCAGGCAGGCACAAAATCTGAGTTCTTCATTAACCTGGCTAATAGAATTCACCTCACTCTGGTGATTCCCAGACATCCAACCACACCCAAATAACCCTGTATTTGTAGAGGACATAATACTACTATATAGAGAGAACCCTAAAGATTCCACCATAAACTATTAAAACTAATAAATGAATTCAGTAAAGAAGCACAATAAATAATTAATATTCAGAAATTGGTTGCATTGTTATACACCAGTAGCAAACTATCAGAAAGAAAGTTGAGAAAACAACTCTATTTACAACTGCATCAAAAAAGAATAAAATACCTAAGAATAAATTTAACCAAGAGTGTAAAAGACCTGTAACTATAAGACAATGAAGAAAGAAATTGAAGAAATACAAATAAATGTAAGCATATACCATGCTCACGAACAGGGAGAATTAACATCATTAAAATGTCCATACTACCCAAAGCAATCTATGGATTCAATGCAATCCTTATCAAATACCAATAGCATTTTTCACAAAATTGAAACTAAAAAAATCCAAATAATATTAATATGAAACCACAAAAGATCCCAGATAGCCAAAGCAATCTTGAGAAATAAGAATAAAGTTGGAGGTCACACAACCTGATATCTATCCATCAAACCAAACTACAAGGCTACAGTTATCAAAAGAGTATTGGTACTGGCATAAATACAGACACACAGATGATTGGAACAGAATAGAATGCCCAGAATTAAACCTATACCTTTATGGTCAATTAATATATGACAAAGGAGGCAAGAATATCCAGTAAGGTAAAGACAGTCTTCTCAACAAATACTATTGGGAATACTGGACTGCCCCATGCAAAAAAATAAAATTAGACCACCTTCTTAAACCACATACAAGAATTTACTCAAAATGGATTAAAGACCTAAATATAGGCCATAAATATAAACCATAATACTCCTAGAAGAAAATATAGGCAGTAAATTCTGTGATAACACTCTTAGGGATATTTGGGGGGGCATGTCTCCTTAGGTAAGGGAAACAAAAGGAAAAATAAACAAATAGGAATACATCAAACTAAAACATTCTGCACAGCAAAGGAAACCATCAAAAAAAAAAAAAATGAAGAGACAACCTACTGTATAAGATGATATATTAGCCAATTATACATTCAGTAAGGGGTTAATATCCAAAATACATTCGGTTGGCCAAAAAGTCCGTTTAGTTTTTTTCTGTAAAATAAAAGATACATTTTTTATTTTCACCAATAACTTTATTGATTTGGATATTCTGAGTAAGTCAGCTATCTCCCATGTGGTATAACGTTTATTGATCTCAATGTTTCAATTTGATCACTATCAACTTCAACTGGTCTACTCAACCATCATCCAGCAAGAAACCTCCAGCCAAAACAAAGCACTTTTAACACATTCGGTTAGTAACAGCACCTTCTCCATATACTGCACAATGCGTTTCAGTTGCATTTTTACCTTTCTTGAAATAATAAAGCATAATATGCTGAAAATATTGCCTATCTTCTTCCATCTTCAGTATTAAAACAGCTACACAAAAATTCACCAATTTTGATGTTTTTTTAAAATGCATTCTGATATGACAGCTCTCATGATACAATCTAACAAAATTGTTCCAAATGAAGTTAAAGACAACTAAGCTGTACTAGACCCATCTTATGGAAAAAAACAAACTTTTTGGCCAACCCAACATTAGTAACTCATGTAACTTAACCAATTAAAAATCCAATTAAAATATGGGTAGAGAACCAGAACAGACATTTCTCCACAGAGGACATACAGATGGCCAATAGACATGTGAGAAGATGTTCAACATCACTGATCATCAAGGATATGCAAATTAAACTCTCTGAGGAAGAGAAGATTGCAGCTGTAGCTAACTGTTGTCCCACCCACTCCTGCTCTTGACTCACCACTGTTGGCTCTCTTGTCAAGGAACAAGTTTGCCAGGAAGCAGCATGACAGCAATACCTTTTAAAGATACCAGAAAGAGCCCTGGCTGGTGTAGCTCAGTGGACTGAGCATGGGCTGCAAAACAAAGGGTCGCCGGTTCGATTCCCAGTCATGCCTGGGTTGCAGGCCAGGCCCTCAGTTTGGGGTGTGCAAGAGGCAACCACACATTGATGTTTCTCTCCCTTTCTTTCTCTCTTCCCATCTCTCTAAAAATAAATAAAACCTTTAAAAAAATAATAAAGATAACAGAAAGACACCCACTCAACCAGAGGTGGTGATTCACTGGGCTCAGAATGTAAAGTCTCTGGAGAAGGTGTGTGCTGACTTGATTAGAGGTGCCAAGGAAAAGAACCTCGAAGTGAAAGAACCAGTTGAGATGCATTCCAAGACTCCAAGAATCACTACAAGAAAAACTCCCTGTGAGGGGTGGGGCAGTTCTAAGACTTGGGATTCTATCAGATAAGGACCTACAAGTGCATCACTGACTTGAACAGCCCTTCTGAGATTTTTTTTTTTAAGATTTTATTTATTTATTTTCAGAGAGAGGAGAAGGGAGGGAGAAAGAGCAATGTATGGTTGTCTCTCACATGGCCCTCACTGGGGACCTGGCCTGCAACCCAGGCATGTGCCCCAACTGGGAATCAAACCAGGACCCTCTGGTTCCCAGCCCGCGCTCAATCCACTGAGCTACACCAGCCGGGCCCTTCTGAGATTTTTAAGCAGACTATTTCCATCAATATTGAGCCAAGTCAAGATTAAAGTCATCATTGCCGATGCTTAAGGATATGCAAATTAAAACCACAGTGAGACATCACCTCACACCTGTCAGAATGGCTATCATCAATAAATCAAACAAGCTTTGGAGAGGATGTGGAAAAAAGGGAAGTCTTGTGCATATTGGTAGTATTGTAAGTTGTTACAGGCACTATAGAAAAACAGTATGGAGGTTTCGTCAAAAATTAAAAACAGAACTACCCAAATCACCCAGCAATCCCACTTCTGAGTACATATCCAAATAAATCTAAAACACGATTTCAAAAAGATATTTGGATCCTTGTGATCACTGACAAGACATAGAAGGAATCTAAGTGTCTGTCCTTCAGTAGAGAAAAGGATAAAGATGTGGTATACTTACACAATGGAATATTATTCAGCCATAAAAAGAATGAAATCTTGACATTTGCCACAACAGAGATGGACCTAGAGGGTTTTATGCTAAGTCAAATAAGTCAGAGAAAAACAAATAACCTATTATTTCACTTATATGTGAAACCTAACAAACAAGCAAAAACAAATTAAAGGTACAGAGAACAGACTGGTGTTTGCCAGAGGGGAGGGGGTTTGGGAGACTGGGCAAAATAGGAGAAGGGGTTAAGAAGTACAAACTGACAGCTATAAAAATAGTTACGAGGATGTAAAGCAGACCATAAAGAATATAGTCAATGATACTGCGCCCTGTTTCTCTCCATGTCTCTCTCTTTCTCCCTCCCTTCCCCTCTAAAAATAAATAAATAAAATCTAAAAAAAAAAAAAAAAAAAAGATACTGTAACAACTGCATATGGTATAGATGGGTACTAGACTTATCAGGATGATCACTTCATATATTATATAAATGGCTAATAACTATGTTGTATATCTGAAACAAATACAATGTTTTATCTCAAGTATAATAGAAATTTTTTAAATTATTTAAAAAATAGAAAAATATATACCCATTACCTCTGCCAAAATTTCTAATCTCCTTATGGTTTCCTCTTTGACACATGGGTTTTTAGAAGTATGTTGTTTAATTTCCAAATACTTGAAAGCTTCCCAATATCTTTCTGCTGCTGATTTCTATATTAATGCTATCAGAGAACACACAATGTATGATTTCAATTATTTTATTTTATTTTTTATTTTTTTAAAGATTTTATTTATTTTTAGACAGAGGGGAAGGGAGGGAGAAAGAGAAGAAGAGAAATGTGGAGAGAAACATCGATGTGTGGTTGCCTTTCATGGGCCCCCTACTGGGGACCTGGCCTGCAACCCAGGCATGTGCCCTGACTGAGAATCGAACTGGCGACCCACTGGTTCACAGGCCATCACTCAATCCACTGAGCCACACCAGCCAGAGCCAAAATATGTTTTATTTTGGTGAATGTTCCATGTGCTCTTTAAAAAATAAAGTGTATGCTTTTGCTACCATCCAAGACAGAGGTATAGGTAGATACACTTTGCCTTCTCGCACAACAAAAACGAAGACAACAAATTTAAAAACAAAAAATAACCAGAACTGCCAGAAAATCAAACTGTATGGAAGTCTGACAACCAAGGAGTTTAAGAAGAAACATTCATTCAGACTGGTAGGAGAAGTGGAGACGGGCAACAGGGGCAGGGAGGACTCAGCAAGGCGGGGGCTGGCGGATCAGGTGTTTCAACATTTGTAGGCGGATAAACCGGGAGGAACAACTGGGGAGCGAGACAGACAGCAAAACCCGGGTTCCTATGTGGTGAAATAAAGCCTCAAAACCTCTGCCTATAAAAATCTGTGGGGTTGCAGAAGCAAGAGAAACTCCCGGCTTCACAGCAGAGTTCATTAGAGAGACTCAAAGTGTTCTAAAACGTACACAAACCCACCCACCCAGGAATCAGCACCAGTAGAGCCCAATTTGCTTGTGGGTACCGGAAAAAGTGACTGAAAGTCAGCGCAGAGCCAAACAAGCGGCATTGTTCTCTCTCTGACCCCTCCCCCACACACAGCGCCACAACACAGGAACATGGGTTGCCCCACCTTGGTGAATACCTAAGGCTCTGCCCCTTACTACCGAACGGGTGGACTGAAAAAAAGAAATAGGGCCCAAATGAAAGAACAGATCAAAGTTCCAAAAATAGAGATAAGCAAGGAAGAGATAGTCAACCTATCAGATGCAAAGTTAGAAATCTTGGTAATCAGGATGCTCACAGAAATGGCTGACTATGGTTGCAAAATGGAGGAAAAGGTGAAGGCCACGAAAATGAAATAAAGAAAAATATACGGGAACCAACAGTGAAGGGAAGGAAACTGGGAGCAGAAGGAAGAAATAAACATTCAACCAGAACAGAATGAAGAAACAAGAATTCAAAAAAATGAGGAGAGGCTTAGGAACCTTCAGGACAACTTAAAATGTCCCAACATCCAAATAATAGGGGTACCAGAAGGAGAAGAGGAAGAGCAAGAAATGGAAAACTTATTTGAAAAAAAAAAAAGAAGGAGAACTTCCCTAATCTGGCAAAGGAAACAGACATCCAGGAAGTCCAGGAAGCTCAGAAAGTCACAAAGAAGTTGGACCCAAGGAAGTACACATCAAGGCACATCATAACTACATTACCCAAGATTAAAGATAAGGAGAGATTCTTAAAAGCAGCAAGAGAAAAGGAGACAGTTACCTACTGATAAAGAGTGCCTGTAAAACTATCAGCTGATTTCTCAAAAGAAACCTTACAAGCAAGAAGGGGCTGGAAAGAAGTATTCAAAGTCATGAAAGGCAAGGACCTACATCCAAGATTACTCTATCCAGCAAAGCTATCATTTAGAATGGGAGAGCAGATAAAGTACTTCCCCGATAAGGTCAAGTTAAAGGAGTTCATCATCACCAAGCCCTTATTATATGAAATGTTAAAGGGACTTATCTTAGAAAAGATGATCAAAACTATGAAGAATAAAATGACAACAAACTCACAACTATCAATAAACTGAGCCTAAAAACAAAAATAAAAATGAACTAAGCAAACAACTAAAACAGGAACAGAATCTCAGAAATGGAGATCACCTGGAAAGTTATCAGTGGGAAGGGGGAGGGAGGAGAGTGGGGGAAAGGTACAGGGAATAAGAAGCATAAATGGTAGGTACAAAATAGATGGGGAGGTTAAGAATAATATGGGAAATGTAGAAGCCAAAAAACGTATATGTATGACCCATGGACATTAACTAAGGCGGAGGTAAGCTGGTGGGGTGGGGGTGCAGGGCAGAGGAAAATAGAGACGAGAAAAAAATGGGACAACTGTAAAAGTATAATCAATAAAATATATTTAAAAATAAAGTGTATGCTTTTATGTTAGGTGAAGTAGACTGCTGTATCAATGTCAACTAGGTCAAATTATTGGTAGTATTGTTCAGTTTTAGTCCTTACTGGTTTTCTACTTGTTCTATTAATTACTGAGAGAAGAGTGTTGACATCCCCAAGTCTAAGTGTGCATTTGAAAATCAAGCACTTTAAGTAGACAGACTAACTTACCATTCTGAATCTGAGCCACTTTTTTAGAGATCTCTCCAATGATCTATGAAAAAAATAAAAGTCAATAGATTCTTATTATTTTTGAACATGTAGATTCTTATTATTTTTGAACATGTCTAAAAGCACAGGAAAATGTAATTTAAAATTAGTAATTACAAAAAAACTTAGACCCTAGCTGGTGTGGCTCAGTGGACTGAGTGCCAGCCTGTGAACCAAAGGGTCGCCAGTTGGATTCCCAGTCTAGGGCACATGCCTGGGTTGCCAGCCAGGTCCCCAGTAGGGGGTGCACTCGAGACGCAACTGCACATTGATGTTCCTCTCCCTCTCTTTCTGCCTCCCTTCACCTCTCTAAAAAATAAATAAATAAAATAGTTTTATAAAAAACTTAGAATTCTGGTTTAAAAGTCATTTAGATAACAAGAAGCAATTAGAAAATTATTACTTCTACTAAGATCATATTCATCCAGAACGTACCTGTCGTCTCCACTTCTCAGCTTTGGGCAACTCAGTACATTCTGAAGCGAGGAAGGGTCTTCGTTCCTAAAAAGAAGCAAATTGTATATGTTGCCACTATACAGTATAAAATTACAAGCTTCATGCAACATTCAACTGATTCAAGCCTGAAGTCCGAAACATCTAAACATATCTGAAGTTTCACTTCCAGATGATCTCATCGAGCCTTAAATCTCACTTTACAATCTCTATTTAGGAAACAATAGGCAAAAACATTCATTGCATTGTATTTAGTACAGTGAAGCAATGAAAACAAATTATGAGTCGTATAGTAGAGAGAGGGCTAAGTAAACTAGATTATATCCACTTTATAGCATATTTATATCACCTTAAGAAATGATGGCCATGCCCTGACTGGTGTGGCTCAGTGGATTGAGTGCCAGCCTGCGAACCAAAGGCTCTCCGGCTCAACTCCCAGTCAGGGCACATGCCTGGGTTGCGTCCCCAGTAGGGGGCGTATGAGAGACAACCACACATTGATGTTTCTCTCCCTCTCAAAAAAGAAAAAAAAAAAAAAGAAATGATGGCCATGAGCATTTGGAACAGGTGTGTGTGTGTGTGTGTGTGTGTGTGTGTGTGTGTGTGTGTGTGTGTGTGTATACACATGTGTGAGAGTATCTGTGTGTGTACAGATGGCCAATAGACATATGAAAAGATGTTCAATGTCACTATTCATCAGAGAAATGCAACTTAAAACCACAACGAGATATCACCTCACACCTGTCAGAATGGCCGTCATCAATGAAAGAAGTGCTGGCGAGGGTGTGGAGAAAAGGAAACCCTCGTGCACTGTCGGTGGGGAAGCAGATTGGAGCAGCCACTGTGGAAAACAGTATAGAGGGTCCTCAAAAAACTTAAAACGGAACTGCCTTATGACCCAGTGATTTCAATTCTGGGGATATACCTGAAGAAACCCAAAACACTAATTTGAAAGAATATATGCACCCCTATATTCATTGCAGCATTATTTACAATAGCCATGATATGGAAGCAACCCAAATGTTCATCAACAGACAAGTGGATAAAAAAGTTGTAGTACATATATATAACGGAATATTACTCAACCATAAAAAGGAATGAAATCTTACCATTTGAGATAGCATGGATGGACCTAGAGGGTATTGTGCTAAGTCACATAAATCGGTCAGAGAAAGACACACACCATATGATTTCATATATATGTGAAATCTAAAGAACAATTTAAATAAGCAAACAAAACAGAAACAGACTCATAGTTACAGAGAACAGAGTGATAACTGCCAGAGGGGAGGGAGTGGTTTGAGGGACCGGGTGAAAAAGGTAAAGGGATTAAAAAGTACATATTGGTAGTTACAAAACAATCACAGGGATGTACAGTACAGCATGGGGAATATAGCCAATAATATTATAATAATGATGTATGGCAGCAAATGGAACTGGAAGTATCGAGGGATTACTTTGTAAAGTACAACATTCTCTAACCACTCTGCTATATACCTGAAACTGATACAAAACACTAAAGAAAAAAAATATAATGTAAACAAAACAAAATATCCAAAGAATGGTACATTTTATCCCTAATCTGGCTGAGTCTCTGTGAGTTTGAGATCACTTACTGGTTTCAGCTAAAAGCTGTTCCCCACAGCTATTTTATCTACTAGTATTCAATGTTAGACAGAGTTGGGATAATATGGGAACCCAATTATCAGAGCACAAAAGAGATGGAAGAACAAGCAGCCAGGTCATCACACAGCCCTAGCTATAGAGATGCACCTAGAATTCAAGTGTATAGACTCATAAGCATGTCAGCAAGTATAGACAAGAAACAGGAAGATTTTGAGTTTGAAGTCAGCTTGGTAGGGAGTTTCACTACATTTTTCATGCTACTTTACAGTTCAAGAGGAAGATTTACACCAACCTTCACTTTTCCCTCCTCCAATTGAGCTTGGCGAAATCTTGCTAAGGCCGTCCTACCAGAAAGAGAAAAGACTCCATTAGACCCTACTCATAGACTTCTTATTACCCAAGTTCCTGGACAGGGTAAATCTGTTCATGACCATATTTAACGTCATTCTTGTGTGTGTAAGTGTGTGTGTTGTGATTAAGAAACCACAGAGAAGTTACAGGTTTCCATATTCCAAAGAGTAGAATTTATAAGACCACGTGTGTTCCTGAACACCCAAGTATCTATTTTATTTTCACTGCATGTAAGTACTGTGGGAAACTCAACTTATCAGACCACTGTGGTGAGCAAAACATCCAGCTGTTAAAGGTTAGTATTTGGGGTGCCCTAGCTGTCACTCTTACAGCCCCAGCCTCCATGCCCAGGTGAATGAATGCTCATCCAGTAAAAGTTCTGGGAGCTTTCAGAAAACACTAATGGGGAAGAAAACAAATGGAAAAATATGGGAATACTATTTGAAAATATGTAGAGAAAGGAACATATATCAAAAGGCTCATACACCAAAAGGACCAAACACAAAAAGAGCCCTGTGGTAGTAATTAAGTTACATAAAATCTATAGACAAAATTGAGTTGATACGGACTTCCGACCAAGATGGAGGCGTAGGTAGACACACTGTGCCTCCTCGCACAACCAAAAGAGGAAAAACAACAATTTAAAAAACAAAAACAGCCAGATCTGACAGAAAACTGAACTGAGTGGAAATCCAACAACCAAGGAGTTAAAGTAGACACGTTCATCCAGACTGGTAAGCGGGGTGGAGCTGGGTGGAGAGCACTCGGCAAGATGTGGTTTGTGGAGCGGTACCAGCAACGCTCCAGCTGCCCGGAGAGGCCTGTGGCGGGCACGCTTGGCGAAACCAGGGCTGAGACTGGTGGACTGGGCGGACCCTCATTCTCACGCAGATAATCCAGGAGGAAAAGCTGGGGAGCCTGCATGGTCCGCCAACGTGGGGAAATAAAGCCTCAAACTAACAACTGAATACAACTGTGGGGGTTGAGGAGGCAGTGGGAGGAACTCCCGGCCTCACAGTAGAGTTCGTTGGGGAGACCCACAGGGACTTGGAACTGTGCAGGCCCGTCCACTCACCCCGGAGCCAGCAAAGAAGGGCCCAACTTGCTTGCGAGTAGCTGGGGAAGTGTGGAGAACAGAGCAAGCGCCATTGTTCTCTCAGACCCTGCCCCCACAAACAGCGTCACAACACAACGACGTGGCTTACCCCGTCCTGGTGAACATCTAAGGCTCAGCCCCTTAAAGTAACAGGCACACCGAGGGAAAAAAACGGCCCAAATGAAAGAACACATCAAGGCTCCAGAAAAAATACAAGTAAGTGATGAAGAGATAGCCAACCTATCAGATGCACAGTTCAAAGCACTGGTAATCATGATGCTCATAGGATTCGAAGAAACATTGTTGCAATTACTTGAACAAATGAAGGATAATATAAAGAAAATGAGGGGAAATCTGCAGGGAACCAATAGGGATGAGAAGGAAATTGGGACTCAAATCAACAGAGTGGACCAGCAGAAAGAAAAAAACATCCAACAAGAATGAAGAAACAAGAATTCAAAAAACTGAGGAGAGGCTTAGGAACCTCCAGGACATCTTTAAACGTCCCAACACCCGAATCATAGGGGTGCCAGAAGGAGAAGAGGAAGACCAAGGGATTGAAAACTTATTGGAACAAATAATGAAGGAGAACTTCCCCTAGCTGGTGAAGGAAATTGACTTCCAGGAAGTCCAGGAAGCTCAGAGAGTTCCAAAGAAGTTGGACCCAAAGAGGAACACACCAAGACACATCATAATGACATTACCCAAGATTAAAAATAAGGAGAGAATCTTACAAGCAGCAAGAGAAAAGGAGATAGTTACCTACAAAGGAATTCCCATAAGACTGTCAGCTGATTTCTCAAAAGAGACCTTGCAGGCAAGAAGGGGCTGGAGAGAAGTATTTCAAGTCATGAAAGGCAAGGACCTACATCCAAGAATACTCTATCCAGCAAAGCTATCATTTAGAACGGAAGGGCTGATAAAGTACTTCTCAGGTAAGGTCAAGTAAAAGGAGTTTGTCATCACCCAGCCTTTATTATATGAAATGTTAAAGGGATTTATATAAGGCATGGAGGGATAGCTACAGGGGAGTGGTAGGGGGAGAGAGGGGGAAAAGGTGCAGAGAATAAGTAGCATAAATGGTAGGTAGAAAACAGACAGGGGGAGGTTAAGAATAGTATAGGAAATGTAGAAGACAAAGAACTGATGTGTATGACCCAAGGACAAAAACTAAAGGGCGGGGAATGGGGAGGTGGGGGTGGAGGGGAAGAAAGGGGGGGAAATGGGACAACTATAATAGTATAATCAATAAAATACATTAAAAAAAATTGAGTTGATACTTACATGGCCTTTTCTGCATTTCGGGCCTAACAGGGGAAAGAACAGAAGAAAAATACCCATTTTTTAAAATCTTTTTTAAAATTTGCTTTTTAGCAACAAGTTTCACCACAAGGCACAGTCACAAGCAAAATGCTTAAAGTAGCAAATAAACACAGTAACAAAAAAAATATTAAAAGAGCGCCCTCCCTCTCAGGAGCATGCCCACACCTTTCTTCCCTCTCAGGCACATATCTTCTAAAGTCTAAGGGTCCCCAAAAGAGTTGCAATGAGGGGAGCAATGGGCAGCAGCAGCTCATCCTGGGCTAACCTACTGAATCTATCTCCAAGGTCCCTTTTCTCTGACTTTCTAGTGAGCCAAAGCATCACTGCCTAGGCTTTTTCCTGTTGCTTCTTCTATCCTAAGCCCCTCCCTGTTTCACTGTCCCCAGCTTTAATAAACATACTCTCAAAATTAAAACAAAACAATTAAAAGATGTCCAAATTCTGTGACTTTACTTATGCTGCTCCCTCTACCTAAAATCTTTATTCCTCTGGTCCGCAGCCCCTCGGATCTGGCTAACTCCCATCCGTCTTCTAACTTTACTTATGCTGCTCCCTCTACCTAAAATCTTTATTCCTCTGGTCCGCAGCCCCTTGGACCTGGCTAACTCCCACCCGTCCTCTAAATTGACCTGTGCCGTCCCCACCCCAGTGAGTTCTTCCACGACCCCTTCTTCTCAGCTGGGCTGCTACCCTTTGTCTGGCTTTATACTTACCAGGGCACTTTCCATCTAGTATCACAATTGTCTGTTTTCTGGCCATGGAGTTTGAGAAAGAAGAGACTAACTTTTACAAAGAGAATTTTATATAAGTACTGTTACACTAGGGTCAAGCCAATTATGCCTGAAACACAATGTCAGGTAGGGAAAATGTTTTCTGGGTGTAAGTGAAAGAGTACTTGCTGGAGTCACAGAATTGAATTTTACTCCCAGCTCTTCCACTTACCGTCCCTGAGTAGTCTCTCTAAGACTACTTTACAACGAGGATCATACCTCTTATCTCATACAGATGTCATGATGACTTGATGAGATAAATACATGAAGAAATCAAGTATGCCATTTACAGATGCTAAGCAAAAGTGAGCTTATTTAAATCTTGTCTCTGACCCTCCTTTTCAGTGGACACAAAAACAAACTTGGCAAATGCTTGGTGGATAAATGAACACAATATTTACTAAGGAATAAAACAGAGGCTCTCCCAGGGGAAGCCATCATCTTGAAGGCTGAGACTATGTCCTAGATATTTCATTAAAGCCTACAGATCCTAAATATTCAATCCAGTATTTCTCAAAGCCTATTCCATGCTTAAAAATATCATGCTAGATGCTAGGAACTAAGCCATGGTTCTTCCTAAGGAACTCACAGGAACTCCCTCCAAAGCAATGTTATCAGTAATGTGATAAGTGATGAGGGCATGTGCCCAGCGTAATGAACACAAATATGAAAGTGTGATGGTGTTATATAAAATAACCAATAACTCCTGTAGCCAGAAATATCCAGGCCCAAGGATCACCTCCCTGGCTAGGGAATGGAAAAAGATTACCAATGCTTGTCAAAGTTCAGAAATGAAGAGCCTCAGGGCAGAGTGAAACAGTAAATTTGGGGCGTATCCTCCTACAGAAAGCACTGCTTGTAGCCAACTGGCTTCTCTCGTTCTTAGGTTCTTGTGTTCATCAATCTATAATGGTTTCCAATATAACCTTATGTTGGAATTATTCTATAACCTTAGTACAGCATCAAGGGTTTGTTATGGGGGCCTCACTTGATGAAAATATTATGGTAAGTCAACATGTTGTACCAGCACTATGTGCATTCTCATATTTACCTGCTGTGAGTGCTTCTTGAATGAAGAAGCCACGCCAGACCAGAGATCACACCCTCATGCAAAGACACCATGACATTCATTCATACGTTAACTGGAACACTTACAACGTGCCAGACATTAAATAAGCAATGGTGAAAAGCCTCTAGCTTTGGGAAGTTTTTATCTTGTGTTGGGGGGGGGAACACATACAAATCAAAGAATCCAGTAACATACGGTCACAACCGCTATGAGACTTGGGGACAAACTATCCGGGCCACGGCAGGCACCGTGAATCGGAGCCGGTCCTGGTGCCTGCCCGTCTGTTCCTGTCTCCCCCACTGATAACGTAAAGCGCTTCGTCGAGAAAAAAAACCAGTGGGAGACGGTGGCTCTCGAGATTCCAGTTTCCGTCACCAACTTCTGACAGTTAAGAGAGGCAGGAAGAGAATTCCCAAATTACACCCTCGGAGCCTGCGGCCCGCAGTGACGCCGCCGAGCGCCTACAGCGAGGGAGCAGACGGGGCTGGGCACCGCACAGCGGTCCGCCCGCCGCGCCCTCCCCGCGCCCAGCCGCGCCGCTTACTCACCATGGCGCCAGTGGGGGCGCCGCTCCCGGGCCGCCGGCGGACTTTCCGGCCTCAGGGGAGGCCAACCCTGGCGGGCGCTGAAGACTCAGACGAAACGGTTCCACCGACTTTTTTCAATCGGAAGGGGGAAAAAAGGCCGGGGGGCTGGGGCAGGAAGAAAGAGAACTAAAGAGACCGGAAGTGAAGCTGAGAATCGGCAAGAGAAGCGGGAGGAAACGCGCCGTCTCCCTGTCGGAGGCCTTCCTCCGCGTCTGGCCGGTGCACCAACCGGAGAAACGAAGAAGGGGGGCCTTGACAAAATTGCGCTTGCGTACTGGCCATGACGTGCATTTCTCTGACTCAGCCCTGGGCGGCTGGTTTTACTCTCGCGATAACAACTGCGAACTTTCACGCGGTAACTATTGGTATCGCGGTAGCGAGCAGTGCCACTGCAATTGACTGTAAGGACGTGGGGAGTGTTGTGTGCAACTGTAGGTGCTCCTTCCACCGACCCTTGTGACGAGCAAGGACGCTCTCGTCTTTATCCCAGTAAATGGACTGAGTTCTCACAGTTAACTGGGGTCGTTGGACAGGATCACCATCCCACCTGCGTGGTGGAGGCTGCTTCAGAAGTCAAAGCTTGTCTCCAGTTAACCGTGTTTGTGCACAAAACCGTTTAGCTAGCACTAAAACGCCTCTCTGGGCAAATCACAGCCTGAGTCAGTGTTCTCCAATCATTGAAGCTGGCCTGGCTTTGCAAATTCCTTCACATTTCCTTGTCATTTACTTGGGACTGTAACAGGGTGCAGCCAAGAAGTGGGCCCAAATAGGGATTTGTAATGGGGTCCAGAACTCGAGGTGTCCAGGAAATACTAGAAAAAAAATACATAGGATGTCCTCACCCCCATGAGTCTGAACTGGGTGGGTGGGGGATGGGACTCCTAGAGCAGGGCCATGCAGAGCTGTTGGGTATGGCAGCAGCTTTGCAGCTAACCTCTGGCGTGGTCATTTAACATATCTGTAACCTTTAACTGGTTTCATAGATACGTTAAATAGCTGTGGCAATGCTTTGAGCCAGGGGGTGGAAGTGACTGCCACCCAAGATGTAACTGGGAGGCAACGCCCCCTTGACACAGTGCTTGCGTGAGAGCTTGGAGCTGCTTGGCTCCATGCCATGGGATCACACCTGCCCACAGTTCCCATGGCAGCCCAGAAAAGCTGAAAGAATATGAAGTGCTGGCAGGTGTAGTTGATGGAAGGAGTCCGAAATGGGGCTGCAGAGGAAGATTGGCGCAGGGATTTAAACCCAGACATGGCAACAATAGCGCTCTCTGGACCACGAGGCTTTGGAGGAGTGGGGACCCCTCAGCCTGAAAGACAGACTCAGGACCACGTGGCTTTGGGTGGCTCCCTTTGCCACGAGGCCTAGGAAGCAGGAGAGACTTTGCCTGGAAGAGAAGGGGTGAAAGAACTCTTGCTGGTGGGCCATGAGAAGGTGCCACATGGTTTTGGATTAACTGGAGATCGCAGTGGCGACACAGCGGATGGTGTTGGAACTAAGGATCTGCCTGAATCACAGACTTCTACTTCTTTTCTTGAGATACGGTACCCTGGACTGGGCAAAGGGGAGAAGGACTGTATGTGTTTGTGGGTATTCTAAAGAACTTTAGTATTTTAAAGGAGACATTAAGTCATTTCTCCAAGCCTGTATAACTTGTAAATAAATAATTCCTTTCCTTTTCACCAGTCTCTGGCATTGAGAGACGTCTTTCCATTGGCGGTGAGCATAACAAACCTGGTGCAGGGTTGGGATAACTTTGGGTGTCCCTGGCCCTCTTCTGTAACAGGACCTGTGCTTTTTCTGGGATTTTCTCCTCCTGGAATCACAGAGCCTAGCAGAACTGGACCAGAGCTTGAGGTCATCCTCTTTTAAAATAAGAAATTTAAGGTCCAGGGAAGAAAAGGCCACTTTCTTTGAGAAGGAGGATTAGATGAAACGTGAGACACTAGCCAGAGATGCGGCCAGTTTGTGTGATGGGCACAATACTAGGATCAGAAAAGATCCTTATCCATGAACACAGTATATGTTTCCATTTGTTTGTGTCTTCTTCAAATGGAAACACATACCGTGTTTATGGATTGGAAGAATTAACATAATCAAAATGCCTATACTACCCAAAGCAATTATAGATTCAATGCAATCCCTATTGAAATACCAATGACATACTTCACAGATATAGAACAAACACTTCAAAAATGTATATGGAATCATAAACAACCCTGAATAGCTGCACAATTTTGAGAAAGAAGAGCAAAGTAGGAGGAATCACAATACCCGCTATCAAAATGTATTACCAGGCCACTGTAATCAAAACAGCCTGGTACTGGCATAAGAACAGACACATGGACCAGTGGAGTAGAATAGAGAGCCCAGAAATAAACCCAAGTCTCTATGGTCAATTAATATTTGACAAAAGGGGAAGCAGCATAAAATGGAGCAAAGATAGCCTCTTCAACAAATGGTGTTGGGAGAACGGGACAGCTACATGCAAAAAAATGAGACTCGACCACCAATTTACACCATACACAAAAATAAATTCAAGGTGGATAAAAGATTTAAATATAAGTCGTAACACCATTAAAGTCCTAGAGGAAAAACATAGGCAGGAAAATCTCAGACATTTAACGCAGCAATATTTTCACTGATACATCCCCTAGAGCAAGGGACATAAAGGAGAGAGTAAACAAATGGGATCTCATCAAAATAAAAAGCTTCTGCACAGCTAAAGAAAACAGCATTAAAATGAAAAGAGAACCAACCATACGGGAAAACATATTTGCCAATGACATCTCAGACAGGGTTTGATATCCAAAATATATAAAGAATTCACACAACTCCATTCTAAGAAGACAAGCAACCCAATTAAAAAATGGGCAAAAGACTTAAACAGACATTTCTCCAAGGAAGACATACAGAGGGTCCAGAGACATAAGAAAGGATGCTCAGTATCACTGGCCATCAGAGAGATGCAAATTAAATCCACAATGAGATACCACTTCACACTGGTCAGAATGGCCATCATAAACAAAGCAACAAACAACAAACGTTGGAGAAGGTGTGAAGAAAAGGGAACCCTAGTGCACTGTTGGTGGGATTGCAGACTTGTACAACCTCTATGGAAAATAGTATGGAATTTCCTCAGAAGAATAAAATTGGAACTGCCTTTTGACCCAGCAATTCCGCTGCTGGGATTATATCCTAAGAACCCTGAAAGACCAGTCCAAAGGAACCTATGCACTGCGGTGTTCATAGCAGCACAATTTACAATAGCAAAGTGCTGGAAGCAACCCAATTGCCCATCAGTAAATGAATGGATCAAAGAACTATGGTACATATACACAATGGAATTCTATGCAGCAGAAAGAAAGAAGGAGCTCCTACCCTTTGCGACAGGACAGATGGAACTGGAGAGCATTATGCTAAGTGAAATAAGTCAGGCAATGAAAGACAAATACCATGTGATCTCACCATTAACAGGAACCTAATTAACAAAATGAACAAGCAAGCAAAGTATAGCCAAAGACATTGAAATTGAGAACAGGCTGACAGTGATCAGAAGGGAGAGGGGAGGGGATAAATGGGGAAAAGGGTGAAGGGTTTACAGGAACAATTATAAAGGACATATGGACAACAACAAGGGGGGGTGGAAATGGGGGAGGGCAGCGGGGAGGGCTGGAGTGGTGGGGAGGGGTTGGGGGAAAAGGCAGAAAACTACTTGAACAACAATAAAAACTAATTATTAATAATTAATTAATTAATTTTTAAAAAGAAAAGATCCTTAGATAAAGACTAGGAAGACAGGAGAGGCCACTGATAGGAATGGTTCTAGTGGCTAATCCCACATGGTGTTAGTGGTGGAGTGAGCTGTGATGTGGAATTCAGGTGAGAGCTGATAGCAAATTCAGTTAACAGCAGCTCTCCCTTCCCAAGCATGGCACTTCAGCCATGGTGACTTCCTCTACTAGAGGACCAATGGTGGTCACTCTAGATGCAGCAAGGAGACCCAGCTGACATATGGTTCAGGATCAAACAAATATTTAGAAGATGAGAAACCCGTATCTCATGCCTGAACCATAACAAGGACAAGTTTCCTCCTTAAAAGTTTTAGGTGGGCATAGGTCCATCCCACTAGTCTCCTATCTTCTCACCTCTCTCTCAGCTATGTGTGGGTTTATGGTTAAATAATTGCCAATGGGAATCAAATGAAGGGCGTGTGTGACACTTAGGTCGTGCCATGAAAAGAATGAACATGTCTTCCCTTTGCCCTTTGCCCTTCTCTGCTGACTGAGAGGTTACTATGGGAACAGCCACCTCGAATTCAGAAATGGGAGTATTGAGGATGCTAGAGTCCCCTCAGAGTTCTGGAACACCTAGCTCTGTAAAGTCAGAAATAAATGTAGTCTTATTTCAGCTGCTGCTTTTGGGGGTCTTTTATTAAAGTTGCTTAACCTTTACTTTAAATAATATCTGGTTCCAAATAAGCAGACTCATTCCTCACTCAGATGAGATTTTTCATACATATATTTATTAAATTCCTGACTCTAGGATGCAGATATCATATGTAACAGGATTCAAGAGGCATTACCTATGTTGATTGTCATTCCAGCAACCATTCCCCCTACTCACTCCCCGGAATTCCATCTGGGAACCTTCTAATTCTAGGGAAAGGAACTACATGTCCAGCTTTAAGAGTGGATGGACCCTGGCTGGGTAGTTCAGTTGGTTAGAGCGTCATCCCCATATGCTAGGTTTGCGGGTTTGATCATGGATCGGGGCACATATAAGAACCAACCAATTGTCCTGGCTGGTGTGGCTCAGTGGATTGAGTGCAGGCCTGCGAACCTAAAGGTCACTGGTTCAATTCCCTGACAGGGCACATGCCTGGGTTGTGGGCTGGGTCCCCACCTGGGGATGTGTGAGAAGCAACCAATGGATGTATCTCTCGCACATCGATGTTTCTCTCCCTCTCTTTCTCTGTCCCTTCCCTTCTCTCTAAAAATAAATAAATAAAACCTGAAAAAAGAAATCAGTATTTGTTGAGTTTTATTTAAAAAAAAAAGAACCAGCCTGGCTGGTATAGCTCAGTGGATTGAGCGCAGGCTGGGAACCAGAGGGTCCCGGTTCGATTCCCAGTCGGAGCACATGCCTGGGTTGTGGGCCAGGTCCCCAGTGAGGGCCATGTGAGAGGCAACCATACATTGCTCTTTCTCCCTCCCTTCTCCTCTCTCTGAAAATAAGTAAATACAATCTTTAGAAAAAAAAACAACAACAACCAATGAATGCATAAATAAGTAAACAACAAAATCAATGTTTCTCTCTCTCTTCCTCTCTTTCTCTTTCTCTCTCTCAAAATCAATTTTAGAAAGAGTGGATGGAATAGGAGAGTGAGGTTAAACTGTCCCACTTCCCTAAGCATAATGATTGGTGGTATTAAGACCCAAGCTGACCCTGTCAGCAAGTCTCAGGACTTGCTTGTAATGATGGACAGAATACATCTTACTGAATGTTAAAACAGATGTAATGCCAGAAGCTACTGTCAGCCACTTTTGGATTCGAAATCCTTAGTGTTTGGTGACACAATTGAGTTGAATGACAGCATCAATGTGAACAGAGAAAGGAAGGACATTTAGCAGACTGTGACAAGATAAATGGTAAAAATCAGGATTCTTGGTTTCAAGTACAGTAAGTCTGACTGTTACTGGTTTCAACACTGAAGGGAATTTGTTGGTTATATGAACTGAAGGTTGACTATTTGGCTCGAGGAAAGGCTTTATTCTTCACTCTCTTTTGCCTGCAGCGCCCTTCGTCTACCCTGCCGCCGACTCATTCTCCTATTTATGCCTGCTTATTGTTTGGGGCAGTTTAGACAGCCTGGATTCATAAACTGGTTCCACCACTTATTAGCTCTGTGACCCTAGATGACTTAGTAAATATATTTATTTAATTTTTACTCTGCTGTGAAATTGGCATATTAGTATTTACCTTTCTGTTTTCATTTTTCCTCATCCAGGAAATTGAAACATTTGTTTTACAGAACTGTTGTTTTAAAGGAGACACTACATATAATTCCTCAAAACAGATCTATATAAAGTTCTCACTAACTATTTCGAAAACCAAAACCACTTGCCTTGCAGTCAGATATATTGTGTGGCCTTACCTAACTCCCATGTACAATCAGCTGAGCCAGGCTCAGGGGGTTATAGGACTTTGTAAAAGCTCTAATAGGCTTTAAATCATCTGATTTAAGATTTACAGGCTTCACCTTACTGACATACTATCTTTTTTTTATCTCCCCCTCCACATCCACACCTGGCATAAGTCTAGCTTGTAAGATCTGTGGGCTGAATGGGTAAAAGTACAGAGACAATAGCCCTGCACTGTCTTATTTTTATGCCAACATTCCCAACTTATATTGTTTCCCAGGCACCTTGTAAGTTTGAACAGCATTTTTGTAGTATTAAGACTCTCTGCCCTGGCCGGTGTGGCTCAATGGATTGAGTGCCAGCCTGTGAACCCAGGGGTCACTGGTTCAATTCCCAGTCTAGGACACATACCAGGGTTGTGGACCAGGTCCCTGGTAGGGGGTGATGAAGATGCAAGCACACATTGATGTTTCTCCCCCTCCCTTCCCCTCTCTAAAAAAATAAATAAATGAAATCTTAAAAAAAAAAAAAAGACTCTGTACTCACATCCCAGTATCAGTCACATATATCTTATCTATCCACAATTCTGATCTATCATTAGATCACATCACTTATCCATATGACAGCATTTGTAAACTTCTGACCAGGAGATGAATTTGGCGTACAGGGCTGCTTTGACTTACATCATGTCTTTTTTTAAAAACTGGAAAAATATTCCCTGGCTGGTGTAGCTCAGTGGATTGGGCGCGGGCTGGGAACCAAAGGGTCCCAGTTCGATTCCCAGTCAGGGCACATGCCTGGGTTGCAGGCCAGGTCCCCAGTGAGGGCCATGTGAGGAGCAACCATACATTGCTGTTTCTCTCCCTCTCTGTCTCCCTCCCTTCCCCTCTCTCTAAAAATAAATAAATACAATCTTTAAAAAAAATCTGGAAAAATCTCACATGAAAATCCTAATTTCGGGCAACATTGAACCCACTCACTTCTTCACAGTAACCGTCAACACAGGTGAAAAGTCCTAGTGTTGGACCAATCCATGTTATAGGCAGGATAAAATAATGTAATACATTTAATTGGGTATCAAAAAATCTAATATTAAAAAGATTTTTTCCAACTCTGGCCCAATAAGCAGAGGCAGTATTTTTGCCTAACCCTCATATATATGTCCCCTAGCACCCTTCAAATGGCCTCAAAAACTGTTCATTAAATGAACAAGGATTCATTGGAGGGCAGGTGTGGTGAGCAGAAAAATGACCCCCCCCAAAGATGTCCAACCCCTAAAATCTGTGTATATATGACCTTACATGCTGGCAAAAGGGACTTTGCACATGTAATTCAAGATTTCGTGATGGGGAAGGTTATCCTACATTACCCAATAGCCCCAATGTTGTCAAAAGGATTCTTAGAAGAAGAATGCCAAGAGTCATCGAAGACATGACTAGGAAAGCAGAGACTGCAGTAATGGGGCTACAAGCCAAGGAATGTGGACAGACTGTACAAGCTGGCAAATGCAAGGAAAGAATTCTCTTCTAGAGCTTCCAGAAGAAAAGCAGCCCTGCTTTTTCATATTATTTTTTAACTTTTAAAAACATTTTTTGCCCTGGCTGGTGTGGCTCAGTGGACTGAGTACCACCCTGTGGATCAAAGTGTCGCTGGTTCAATTCCCGATCAGGGCATATGCCTGGATTGCAGGCCTGGTCCCCAGTTGGGGGCGTGCAAGAGTCAACTGATCTGTTTCTCTTGCACATTGATGTCTCTCTCCCTCTTTCACCCTCTCTTCCCTTCTCTCTAAAAAATAAATTAAAAAAAAATTTTTTTAAGACTTTAAACATCAACCAGTTTCCTCTCACTCTCGCCCCAACCGGGACTGAACATATGACCCAAGCATGACCCGTGACTTGGAATCGAACCAGTGGTGTTCTGCTTTGCAGAATGGCATTGAACCATCTGAGCTGCACTGGTCAGGGCTACTTTTTCATTTTAGTCCAATTAACCCATTTTGAACATCTGACCTAAAGAACTGTAATAAATTTGTATTGTTTCAACCCACTAAGTTTCTTAGCAGTGAAGAATTATGAGGGTGATAGGGAAAGTCCTAGAATGTTTATACAGATTATTAGCAGAAGAATGGATGTTAACAACTCAGAAAACAAGAGCTCAGAAGGAAGTGAAGAGCACAGGAGAGAAAATCTACAGTCTTAGAGAATACACAATAATAAACAGACTAATACAAATACAAACACTAACAGCACTGCTAGAAGAAATTGAGAAATGTTATTGGAATCTGAAGGAAAGGGGATCTTTACATAGTAGAAACTTAGCTGTGCTACAGTTATATGAAAAGCAGAACTTGGATATGATAAACTTGGATATGAAGTCAAGGAGATTTTTCTGCTTTCTTTTTGATGCTTATACTAAAATGCAGAAGTTCAGAGGGGGTTGGGGATAATGATGGAAAGAAGGGGAAGAGACTACTCAAAGAGCCTATATGCATGACCCTTGGACATAGACAACATGGAGAATGGTGTGGGGATTGACTGTGGGAGCAGGGGGTGTGCTGGGTGGACGAGGGCAAAGGAGGAAAAATTGATCCAACTGTAATAGAATAATAATTAAAAAATAGGACTTCCGCCAAGATGGAGGCCTAAGTGGACACACTGCGCCACTCACAACCAGAGAGATTAGACAACAAGTTCAACAGCAAAATAAACAACCAGAATGGACAGAGAATCGAACTGAGTGGAAGTCCGACACCCAAGAAGTTGGAGAGGACATTCATCTAGACCAGTAAGCGGGACAGAGCCGGGCAGAGAAGCATGCAGAGTGAGAGGCAGTTTGCCCAGAGAGACTCACGCCTGGTGCACCTAGCCAAAGCGCGGCCCAAGCAACCAGTGAAGCCCGCAGCCGGGGTACCCAGAGAGCCCAGTGGGAACCGGCGGGGCAGAGACTGGTGGAAAAGGCAGTAAGGAACTAGGGAGCAGAGCAGACCGCGCGATTCACCAGTGCAACCCACCATTGTGGGCGGGGGAAGCCCTGGACCACCTGTTGAAGGAGCCCAGGGAGGTTGGGGCACTGGAGCGGCTCCCAGGCACTCGGGAGAGCTTATTGGGGAGAGGGTGATTGGGAGCCGGCGGTGAATGGAGCAGGTGCCATTGCTCCCTCCCAGGCCCTGCCCCCAAAGGAAGCGTCACAACACAACAATGTAGGTTGCGACGCAGGTTACCCCACACAGGCAAACACCTAAGGCTTTGCCCCTTAAAGTAACAGGCACCCCGAGAAAGAAAAAAAGAAAGAAAATGGCCCAAATGAAAGATCAGAACAGAGGTCCAGAAATATTACAACTAACAGATGAGGACATAGCCAACCTATCAAATGCACAGTTCAAAACACTGGTAACACTTTGTGAACACAGGATGCTCACGAAATTGGAAGAAAGGTGGACGCAAATAAATGAACAAATGAAGGATACACTAAAGATAATGAGGGAAGATATGCAGGGAACCAATAGAGAAGAGAAGGATACTGGGACTCAAACCAATGGGGTGGACCAGAAGGAAGAAACAAGAATTCAAAAAAATGAGGGGGGGGCTTAGGAATCTCCAAGACATTTTTAAACGACCCAACATCTGGATCATAGGGCTGCCAGAAGGAAAAGAGGAATGCCAAGAAATTGAACATATTTTTGAACAAATAATGAAGGAGAATTTCCCAGATCTGGCAAAGGAAATAGGCTTCCAGGAAGTCCACGAAGCTCAGAGAACCCCAAAGAAGCGGGACCCAAGAGGAACACACCAAGGCACATCATAATTACATTATCCAAGATTAAAAATAAGGAGAGAATCTTACAAGCAGCAAGAGAAAAGGAGACAGTTACCTACAAAGGAATTCCCATAAGACTGTCAGCTGATTTCTCAAAGGAGACCTTCCAAGCAAGAAGGGGCTGGAGAGAAGTATTTCAAATCATGAAAAGCAAGGACCTACACCCAAGAGTACTCTATCCAGCAAAACTTTCATTTAGAATGGAAGGGCAGATAAAGTACTTCTCAGATAAGGTCAAGTTCAAGGAGTTCATCATCACCCAGCCTTTACTATATGAAATGTTAAAGGGATTTATATAAGATATGGAGAGATATCAACAGGAGAGTGGGAGGGGGAGGGAGGAGGAAAAAAGTACAGAGAAAAAGTAGCATAAACGGTAGATAGAAAACAGACAGGGGGAGGTTAAGAATAGTATAGTAAATATAGAAGCCAAAGAACGTATGTGGATGACCCATGGACAAAAACTAAGGGGCGGGGAATAGGGGGTTGGGGGGAATAAAGGGGAGGAAATGGAGCAATTGTAATAGCATAATCAATAAAATACATTTTAAAAAATAAAATAAATAAATAAATAAAAGAAAATAAAATAGTTCTATCAGCTTCAAAAAATAGAAGCAAAGATATAAACCTAGGGAAGGCCTCTTAAAAGGAAACCTGGACTTGATGATTTGTGAAATTCTCAGCCTATCCACACTGCCAAAGATACTAATATTAGGAGATTCACTCAAGGGAAGTATATTTTGGAGAAAAAGGCAAGTTGGTGGTTAAACAACTTTTTTCTAGTGCCTTAGAAGGATCAGAATATTCATCCACACAGATGGGTTTTTGAAGAGATGAGGTGAGTGACTTGTGGATATCACTCAATAAACTCAGCAGAAGCCAGGACTAGAAATTAGGTTATCCAGGAAAGATCTGTAGAGAAGTCTCTTGTCTAACGATGTGAATTCCCATGACATATACAGGAGACCCACAAGGATCAGAATTTTACACTGGCCTGGACTGCAAGCAACAAAGGACAAAATGAAAGAAGGCCGTTGAACTCCCAAAATCCTACATGCAGGAAACAGGCTGATGAAACTACTCAGCTATGAATAAGTGCTACCCTTCATGAAAAAGAATGGAGAACTCTTAGAGGGACAGCTCTAGCCCAGCAAATGCTCTCGGGCCTTAAAACCTAATACTGTTTGTCTAGCTAGATTTTAATTTGATTGAGACCAGTGACCCCTTTTTTATTCCAGTTTCTCCAAATTTGAAGGTCAGTGCCTATTAGTGGTGTTCTGTACCTATCTTGCCATTGAATTTTGGGAACACATTACTTTTAAAATAAATGATAAAACCACAGACTGGGAGGAATTTTGTCCCAGTATCATGCTCAGATCTTACCCATCTGTGACTTAGGTGATTTAGGCAATGATATTTGGAACTTCGTAGCTGATGAAATTTTACTTTGATGGATTATAATGGGTTGACACTTTTGATGATGTTGAGATGAAATGAATGTATTTTGAAGGTGAGATGGCCAGACTGAAGTAGGAAGAATAATACCCTCCTAAAGATGTACATGTCCTAATCCCCAAAATCTGTGAATGTTACCTTACATAGCAAAATTACTTTGTGGATTTGATTAAATTATACAATAAGTAGGAAACTAGAACAGTTATCTTGGGGGAAAAAACAAAATCAGAATGGTGATCCCAGAGCATTCTGCTCTTAGCAGAAAATAAGGATATGACAATATGAGCATAAAATAATAAAAAGTAATTTGTAAATCATAATTTTGCTAAATTAAAACTAAAAAAAGTTATAAAGGTATAACTATGAAGGATTTCTTATCTTAGATATTTCCAATTCTATAGACATGTATAAACTATACGAAGAACAAAAAGGTCTGACCAACACCTGTAGCCTAATACCAAAGTTTAAATTGTAAGAAAATTTGGAATCAAGTTCTAAATACAGAGGAAAGATTGACTTTCAAAATGTTGCTCAAGTACGCGTTAAAGTTTCAGTAGACTGCTCCTTTCCATGCACCAAAGCATTAGAGAATCTTTCTTTTTTTAAAAATTATTTTATTGTTGCTCAACTACAGTTGTCTGCATTGACCCGCCACCCCTCCCCGCCACACTCCAGCCATTCCCACCTCCCTCCCCTGATTCCACACCCTCTTTGTCTGTCCATGTGTCCTTTATAGTTGTTGCTACCCAAGCTTTTCTTTTTTCTTTTTTTAATTTATTTTTTTTTGTCTCCATTTGCATGAAATATGTATTTTTTCCATTGTTTCACTTTCAGCCTGTGTAAAACTTTTGTGCTGAGGTGGATCTCGTGAAGAGAGTATATATATTGGTCATATTTTCTGACCCATTCAGCCACCCTATGTCTTTTGATTGGAGCATTTAATCCATTTACATTTAAGATTATATTAATAAGTACTTATTTCATTAGCATTTCCCCCCTGTGTACCTATGTTCCTCTCTCTCTGTTATGTTTTTTTTTAAGATTTTAATTATTTATTTTTAGACAGAAGGGAATGGAGGGAGAAAGGGATGGGTAGAAACATCAATGTGTGGTTGCATCTCATGTGGCCCTCCTGGGGACCTGGCCTGCAACCCAGGCATGTGCCCTGACTGGGAATCGAACCAGCGACCCTTTGGTTAGCAGCCCACACTCAATCCACTGAGCTACACCAGCCAGGGTGTTACGTTTTCTTCTTAAAGCAGTACATATAACATCTCTTGCAATGCTGGTTTGTTGGTAGTGAACTCCTTTTTTGTCTGGGAAGCTCTTTATCTTTGCCTTCAAATTTAAATATTAGCCTTGCTGGATAGAGTAGTCTTGGTTGCACATCCTTGCTTTTCATTACTATGAATACTTTATGCCAATCACTTCTGGACTGAAGTGTTTCTTTTGAGAAATCAGCTGACAGTATTATTGGAATTCCTTAGTAGGCAACTGTTTCTCTCTTGCTGCCTTTAATTTACTGTCTTCAAACTTTGCCATTTTAATTATGATGTGTCATGGTGTGGGTCTCTTTGGGTTCTTCTTAATTGGGACTCTTTGCTTCCTGAACTTGTGACTTTTTTCTTCACCAGGGTAGGGGAGTTTTATGTCATTATTCTTCAAACTGGTTTTCTATCCCTTGCTCACTTTCTTCTCCTTCTGGTATCCCTATGATGTGGATATTGTTACATTTCATGTTGTCCCAAAGTTCCCTTAAACTGTCTTCATTCTTTTAAAGTCTTTTTATCCTTTTGTTACTCTCATTGGGTGTTTCTATCTACCTTGTCTTCCAGATCGCTGATGTGATCCTATACTTCACCTAGCTTTGCTTTAAGTTCCTTATATTGTAATCTTCATTTTCAGATGTTGCATTCTTCATTTCCAACTTGTTCTCACTCAGTTTCTGTGTTGTTTTTCATGCTGGTGTATTTCCCACTAAGTTCCTTAGAGTTCTCACTAATTTCCTTGAGCATCCTTATAACCATTACTTTGAACTTCATGTCTGATAAATTGCTTCCCTCAACTTTATTTAGCTTTTTTCTGGAGATTCCTCCTTTTCTTTTGTTTGAGGATTGTTTCTTTGTCTCTCCATTCATTTTCTCTTTTTGTTAGTTTGTATATATTAGACGGATCTGCCACTCCTATCTTCATGGGGTGGCCTTACGTGTTGAGTCCTGTGGGAACCAGTAGTACAGTCTGCTTGATCTCCTGAGGTGGATGCTCTAGGAATGACTGTTGTGTGGGTTATGTGGGCTCTCCTGTTGTTTTGGGGTCTTGATTATTGTTGGCCTGTTCATTGGTAGGATCTGCCCTCTGGCTAGTTGACTGAGAGGTTCAACCCCAAGTACGTCTTCTATACTGTTGTACAGGTGCTCACAGAACAGAACAACACACACAGAAAACCCAAAACCAGCAAAAACACTCCAACAACAGCAAAATCAACAACAAAAGAGCAAAGAATAATAAAAGTGGAAAGAGAAATGGAATAGAAAAAAATACAAGACTTAAGGAAAGATAAATGATTATGAGAGGACAAAAGGAATAGAAACAATAAGAATAAGGAATGGAAAGAGGAAAACAAAAAAGAACATAGAAATAATAAATAAAAATAAGAAATAAATAAGAAAAGATAAAAGGAAAAATGGAATAAAAAATGAAAGAGTAAAGTGATATGAAAGAAAAATAGAGGAAAAAACTAGGAAAAAATAATATTGAACACAAAGGCTATGAAAAAGTCATCATGAAAATAATGAAAGAACAAAGTGGAATTCATCTCTGCAATGTTTAGTGCTTGCCTGCTGGGTTCTCCCTTTGGATATGGCCCTGATGTTTTCTGAAGCTGATGTAAGTCAGTGTCAGATGCGGTCCATGTCAAGTCCTCGACTGCCTGTTCAAAGCTACAAGTGATTGATTCAGTTTGCGGCCATCTCCTCCAGGTTGTCTGTGCATGGGATCATCTACGCTGTGCCGCAAGGCTGACTTTTATCAGCACAGGGCCCAGGTGTGGGCAGTAAACATCCCAAGGCACTGTAGGATCTGCCTCTACCTGCCAACCTATTGTCAGTCTTGGTCTAGTTGCTGACCAGACTGTTTCTGGGAGGGCTTCTGACAGAATCAACAGGATGGTAGCATTGGATCTTGCACGATGGGGAGGTGCCTTTCAGAATTCAGGAGAGGTGGTGGGTGTGTTCCCCTACTCTTGAGCCACACATCTGAGTTTGCCCCAGATTATTTTCCTGAACTTTGCAGGCTGGAATCCCTAGTAGGAAACTGGGTGGTGCCTCCAGAGCCCAGAGTTTGAGTTTGAATGAAACCAGCAGGGTGTTTCTATGGGTCTCCCATGGAGGGGAAGTACCAGTGGCTCCTGGGAAGGTGCTGGGAATGACCATACCCTAAAGTCAGTCTCTGATACCCCAAGTCTGCCTATGTTGCTGTCTCCTCCACAGAGGTTAAGATGCAGGTTGGGGTGACCAGGGTTCCAGAGAGTGTGGCAAGAGGTATCCCAGAGGATGGGGCCATTGTTTTTCTCCTAGGAGGAGCTTGCTCTTCTCAAAAACAATGGCTTCTGCACATGGGGGATTAGCTAGCACATGGATCCCAGCAGCAGCTCCTCCACATCTCTCCCCAGTGCCTTCCGCCCCAGACTCTCAGGTGACTGTAGCCCATGCTGCCCTCCCTTCACGGGAGCCCAAGGTGAGTGGCCATGAAAAAAAAACCCTGTGGTTTGGCCCCTTAAACAAACAGTGGCTTTGTCTCCAGTGGATTGTCTTTTCCTCACACAAAAACCCCATGGCCTTT
The DNA here is from genome assembly GCA_004026765.1 of Micronycteris hirsuta. Classification (NCBI taxonomy): domain Eukaryota; kingdom Metazoa; phylum Chordata; class Mammalia; order Chiroptera; family Phyllostomidae; genus Micronycteris; species Micronycteris hirsuta. Next base: position 8,470 of record PVJI01009963.1, on the reverse strand, counting down.
TGCCACTGAATGCTGCATGGGTGGCTGATCCCAGCACTGACTCTGTGCTTGGGAGCCCAGTCTGGGATCCAGGCTTCACTCCGCTCAGGGTGAAGCTCCCACAGCCACGCTGTCACCTCAGCCTGCTGCCCACGAGAGCAGGGCCTGCCCCTTTTGCGTCCTCACCCTTCCTACCAGTCTTGAGTTGGTTTCTGCCCATCCTTGGTTAAACATCTCCTCTTCAGGTAGTCTTCAGTTAGATATTTTGGGTGGCTGTTCCCATCTTTATTTCTACTTTGGTTGTGGGAGGAGGAACTGTCCTACTCCATCACCATCTTGTGACCCTCCCTCCAATATTGTGGTTGTTTTAAAAACATTTATGGGTAAAAGTATATGATAGTTGAGATTCGTTTTAAGATACTCTAACAAATAAAGGGAGGAGACTGACATCTGTCAGAGAGGAGAGGGTTGTGGGCTGGGTGAGAAGGTGAAGAGATTAAGAAAATTAAAAAAAAAAAGACTCATGGACACAGTATTGTGAACGCCAGAGGGAAGGGGCGGTGGGGTGAGGTAGAAGAGGGTAAAGGGAGGATAAATGGTGAGGGAAGGAGATTTGGGGTGGTAAACACACAATATACAGATGATATATTCTAGAACTGTATACCTGAAACCTGTATAATTTTATTAACCAATGTTATCTCAATAAATTCAAATAAGAAAAAAAGAAAAAAAAAGGATGGGGTATAAAAAGTTGACGGATGTTTAATTGAGTAATACAATGAAACTCATTGTACCATTATTGCCTCTATTTCTTTAAGACTTTTCATAATTAAAATGTTTTAAAAGTTAAAATTAAATAGTAAATCATGTTTCCTTCATTCATTACTACTTATCATTTGGCAAATATTCCAATTTCAGGGTATTTTTGGGGGGTGACAGTTGACCCATCTTATTCAGAAACGTAGTTAATGAAGCAATTTTGAAAAAAGTCAGTATCTACATGGCAGATAGGATAATTATGATATAATTGTGAATATTACCATGAAAACCATTAGAGTGAATAGGCTCTCTTGCACCCACAACAGAGAACCAGAAAGGGTTTCAAAGTCAGTGTCAAGTCCTTGCTTCTGCTCTCAGGTGTACTGTTTAAAAAATAGAAAAGCATTGGATCATCGTCCATATATGCCAAACTGGAGGGCTCAATCTCTGCTCAGGGCACATACAAGGAATGAATGCATAAATAAGTGGTATAAAAAACTGATGTTTCTTCCTCTTCCTCCCCACCACCCCTCTCCTCATCCTAAAGTCAGTAGCTAAAAATAAAAAGGAAAACCAAAAATCTTCCTTCTGAAGTCTGTTCTCTTAGAAAATAGGGTCTGCAAGCTCTGACCTCTGCCTTATCTGTTTAGGTTTGTTGTGTGAAAAGTGTCACTCAAAATATTGGTGGACAAGCAAATGATCACAGCTTGTAGTGTCATCTTATCTATGTGAGACAGACCCGTATCATTTAATATGCAAATATAGTTTGACTTTTCCAAATAAAAATACCCTGGACGAAATGCCCATTCTTCTAATAGGGTTTATGCCTACAACAGTCATATGTCTTTTCCTGACCTCAAACCATTCATCCATGTCTACTCAATTCTTTCTTCAGAGAGAGAAACATTGATTTGTTGTTCCACTTATTCATCAGTTGATTCTGGGTAAATTCTTCTTAAAGAAAGATTTTATTTATTTTTAGAGAGTGGGGAAAGGAGGGAGAGGGGGAGAGAAACATCAGTGTGAGAAAACACTGATGAGTTGCCTCTTGTATGCGCCCCATCTGGGGACCAAACCCACAACCCAGGCACATGCCCTACCAGGAATCGAACCAGTGACCTTTCACTTTGTGAACTAACGACCAATCGAGCCACACTGGTCAGGGCAATTCTGGGTCAATTCTTTTTTTTTTAAATTATTTTATTGTTGTTCAATTACAGTTGTCTGCATTTACCCTCCCCCTGCCCTGACCCCAGGCACACCCACCTCCCTCCCTTGCTTCCACCCTCTCCCTTGGTTTTGTCCATGTGTCCTTTATAGCAGTTTCTGAATACCCTTGTCCCCATTATCCCCTTCCCCCACCCCTCTGGTTACTGTCAAAATGTTCTAAACTTCAATGTCTCTAGTTATATTTTGTTTCTCTGGTTGTATTTTGCTTGCTTACCTCACAAGCGTCTTGGTTGTGACTGATCTGAATTCCCTGGTAGCTGATCTGGCCTCGGTGCCTTCGCTAATGAGTCCTTATATAAACCCTTTTAACATTTCATATAGCAGAGGCTACATGATGATGTACTCCTTGAACTTGACCTTATCTGAGAAGCACTTTATCTGCCCTTCCATTCTAAATGAGTTTTACTGGATAGATTATTCTTGGTTGTAGGTCCTTGCTTTTCATGATTTGAAATATTTCTCTCCAGCCCCTTCTTGCTTGGAAGGTCTCCTTTGAGAAATCCGCTGACAGTCTTGTGGGAATTCCTTTGTAGGTAACTGTCTCCTTTTCTCTTGCTGCTTGCAAGAATTCCTCCTTATTCTTAATCTTGGGTGATATAATTATGATGTGCCTTGGTGTGTTCCTCTTTGGGTTCCACTTCTTTGGGGTTCTCTGAGCTTCTTGGATTTCCAGGAAGCCTATTTCCTTTGCCAGATCTAGGAAGTTCTCCTTCATTATCTGTTCAAAAATATGTTCAATTTCTTGGTCTTCCTCTTGTCCTTTTGGCAGCCCTATGATCCGATGTTGGGTCGTTTACGAATGTCTCTGAGGTTCCTGAGTCCCTCCTCATTTTTTGAATTCTTGTTTCTTCCATCCGGTCTACACTATTGGTTTGAGTCCCAGCTTCCTTTTTTTCTCTATTGGTTCCCTTGTAGATCATCCCTCATTATCTCTATCATGTTCTTCATTTGTTCATTTGTGTCCACCTTTCTTCCAGTTTTGTTAGCATTTTGATTACCAGCGTTTTAAACTAAGCATCTGATAGGTTGACTATGTCATCATCCGTTAGTTGTAATTTGTTCTGATCTTTCATTTTGGCCATTTTCATTCTTTTTATCTCGGCGCACTTGTCAGATTCTTAGGTGTTTGCTGGTGCCCGGTAACCTGGGTCGCTTTTTTTGTGACGTTTCCTCTGGGGGCGGGGCCTGGGAGGGAGCAATGGCGACTGCCGATCACCACCGGCTCCCTATTACCCTCCGCTCCCTAGTTCCTTACCGCCTCCTCCGCCAGTCTCGGCCCTGCTGGTTCCCACTGGCCTCCCTGGCTACACCACTGGCCTGCGGGATTCACCCTTTGTTCGGGGTCGTGTTTTGTTCAGGCGCTCGCAGCGTGAGTCCCTCCGGGCAAACTGCCTCTCCCTCCGCTCCTCCGCTTGGTTCTGCCCCGCTTACCGGCCTGGATGTACTTCCTCTCCGACTTCCTGGGTGTCGGACTTCCCTTCAGTTCGTTTCTGTCCGTTCTGGTTGTTTATTTTTTGCTATTGCGTTCGTTGTTTAAACTCTGGTTGTGCACGGTGGCAAAGTGCATCCAGCTATGCCGCCATCTTGGCGGAAGTCCCTGGGTCAACTCTTGCTCAAAAGTTCCTAAGGGCTCCAATGATCATTTAATGCTTCCTCTTAAATGGTAGGTACATCAGCCAAGCATTAAGTCTAAGAAACATCCTCAGTTAATGTACCTAACACATGAATCTCTGTGGCTTGATCCAGGAAGTAAAAATTTAGTAGGCAGAATGACTGGAGTCACCCATTCTCTGTTTGGGGAACTGCCCCTGTTCCACCCACATGTATCTACTTTAAAGGAAGGTTTTATTGAGATAACCTTGGTCCAATGACCATCATTATTGGGGGAATAAGAGGGCAAGCTAACAGCAACTAATATTTAAGTCAAACCTAAGAGGATGGTTACTCTGTGAAACCAAGCCTTGAGATGAGGTTATAGAAGTGCAGGTAGTCCTGCTTATGAAGGAAGTCCATCTCAAGGGAATGGAAAAATTCTTACTGACAAGTTACTGAGTTAATTACCTCTCCGTCTGCCACCAAATTATTTTTGCCTAAGCTTGGTCACTTAGCAATATTCTGTGGGGGAGACAAAAAGTAGTCAGGTTCTAGCCTCTGGTTTGTGGGTCATACTGCAAAGTATATTCAATGAAAGATGCAATGAGGAAAACAGAGAACCACAACAGCACGTAGTAAAAATGACTAGAAAGTATCAGGACTACTCAATGGAGTTGCCCTAGTCTCCTCAGGCCCGTTTAGGAAAGTACAGGGGTTGACAAAAGCAGGTTTACAGTTGTTCATACGAAAAAAGACATTCAGGTTATGAAAACAACAACGTAAGAATAAACTGTTGTGTACTTATACTGTAAACCTGCTTTTGTAGTCCACCCCTGTATGTTTTTACAAGGGGGGAAACAGAAGTGTGAAAAAGGCCAAGTTTGCTATTTTTGAGAATCCACTCCCACCATCCTTGCCATCAGCTATGTATCAGCTATCTTAGATTTAATACCACAGCTTGCTATCAAAATACTTACTAAAAGGTTAAAAATAGCAGTTAAATTTCTTGTTAAGGTTTGTAGTGGGGCTGAAAATGGACACATGTGAAGAGTTATGTTTTATGAATGTTCTTTCAATTCCCAGGCAAGCAAGAAGGGATAATTACATGTAAACAATTTCCAATTAAGAGCATAAGCAGAGAAGAGTGAGCTGGTCTCAAATTCTAACTGTACCACAAAGGTTTTGACCTTGGTTATTTATCCCAATAGTTTTCAATCCCATGGCTCCCTAGAATCATCTGGAAACATAAAATACTGATGCTTAGGACCCACCCTCACAAATTCAAGCCAAATGTATGCATCTCTAATTCTAGCAAAGAAGTTATTAACACCTACTCCATGAGACTGTATATAGGACTTATGTTACTCCCCCACCCCATCAAATATAAGCAAAAGTTTATTTAGAAAGTCACAGAGGTAGTAAAAGTGTGCCAGCTGGGCTGTGTGGACTCAGGAAACAAGCTACAGAGGCAAAAGATGGGTCCTTGGAGCTTAGGAGTGCATAGGTTCATGCCTGAAGGAAGAAGGGAAAAGCTGTGGGCATAGGTGGGTGGGGGAGTGAGGGGGAGAGAAAAAGAGAGGAAGAGGTATGGGGGGGTGGGAAAGAGGGAGAGAGCTGAAGGAAGACAGAAAGAGAGGGAGGGGGGATAGAGGGGAGTGAGAGGGAGAAGGGGAGATGGAGGGAGTGGGAGAGAGGGGTGGCGAGAGAGGAGAGGAAGAGGGAGGGAGAGAGGGAGAGGGGAGAGGGAGAGGAGAGACAGGGGAGAGGGAGGGGGCACGCACCAGGATTTATGCTTTTAAACTGCTTGAGCAGTTATATGCTTTGCATAGCAAGCATTTAAGGGTCACGACAGAAGCCTATAGTACTTTAGGTTGCACAGAGCAAATGGAATGCCTAATGCTTATTATTACATACCTAGATACCCCACAAACACAATGCACTCAAAATCTTTTAGAGAACCTATGATTTTACCAGTTTTAAATTCATGGAGCTTTATCGTGGACTGTAACAAATACTATTAAACACACCTAAAACAGGGAGTAAGAAACAGATGGTGGCTCCCTCTTCTTTCTCTTTCTCTCTCTTGCACACCTGAGCCTTCTTTGTCAGGTGTGTGCCTTTGCTTTCTATCTCCTAAGCTCCCAAGGCATTTCTTTTGCTTCTATTAATTTGTTCCCTGAGTCTATATAGCCCGGCTGGCTCACTTCTGCCTCTGTGACTTTCTAAATATGCTTCTTACATTAGAAAAAAAATTAAACAGATGGGAAAAGACAAGTGTGCTCTAAAAACTTCTTTTGACGCCCCCCAAATCCCACGGTTTTACTATTGGCACTTTAAGCAGACAAGGTTACAAATACTCTTGTGCCACAGAGCATAATTTCAATGTTTTCTGGAAGAGTCAACCACCCCAAAAGGGCTATGCTATTGTTCAAAGGTAAATGTGGACTTTTTTTGTACATTGCAGTGTAATGCTACACTGGATTCCTGAAAATTTGCAACAATGTACACAGGTTACTTGGATGTAACTGATGCGCCCCTAAGTTAACTACATCATTGTAACTGCATTGCAATAGAACATATTGACTCCTTGGGAAGGAATGAAGTTCTTAAGAGGATAGAGGATTTTTCAATTGTTTTTAAAAGTGTCTCTTGGAGTTCTGGGCCTAAGTAGCAGGGCCATGACTTTTCGAGCCGTTCTTTAAAAATCCACAGGGTGGATATGGGTTTAAACAACCCAGGGAAAGGAAAATAAATGGGTTTGCTGTTTTCAATTTTGGCTTTTTATCATGGATTCCTTACTGAGAGTCTGAACAAAATCTTTGCTGGTTAAATGAAAGATGGAACTCGTTAGCTCTGAAAGGGAAAGGACACTTGCTTCCCCAATTTGAATAGCCAACTGGATGATAGTTTTTCAGATCCCTGAACCCAGAGGGGCAGAGACGGGAGCCTAGAGTTGTTTGTTGAGGTAGCACAGCTGATCCCAATCCCAAAGCTGGTGGGAGCCCTAGGGAGAAACGCAGGGCACCCTGAGAGAGGAACCAGTGCCTTGGAAAGCTTTGTGATTCCAGCAGCACCTGGTAAGTCTTACTGGCCTTTGCTTGGGTAATCTTAGGTGACAAAGAATCTGTGGGATAGGATGTAAACAACTTCTGGCCAAGATGGAGGTGTAAGTAGATACTTTGCCTTCTCCCACAACCAAAAGAAATATAGTAACAAATTTAGAAACAAAAAATAACTAGAACTAACAGAAAATCAAACTATATGGAAGTCCAATAGCCAAGGAGTTAAAGAAGAAATGTTCGTTCATACTGGCAGGAAGGGTGGAGACGGACAGCTGGGACAGAGAGGGCACACAGACGAGAGGTGGCTGGAGGACAGGGCAGTCCCACATTCACATGCAGATAAATCAGGAGGAACAATGGGGGAGCAAGACAGACCAGGCAACACACAGTTCCAGTGCAGGGAAATAAAGCCTCTGGCTGTAAAATTCTATGGGGACTGAGAAACCCCCACCCTCACATGATAGTGTAGGAGAGCTCCCCCAGGGTCCTAGAACATACACAAGCCCACCCACTCAGGAATCAGCACCAGAAGGGCCCAACTCGCTTGTGGGCAGTGGGGGAAGTGACTGAAAACCTGTGGAGAGTCAACCAAGTGACGTTGTTCCCTCTCTGACCCTCCCCTCTAGGAGGCCGTTCTGCGTGGCATGGGTCCAGCTCCCACTCGGAAAGGCCAGTAGAAAGTGAGGTCCGGTACACAGGACCCACGCCCACGGATAGGTTCTCCTGTGGGAAATCAGGCCTGCATTGTACCTAGGCCACTTAGAGGCTTGCTTTTTGCTAAAACTCCCTTACCCTGAACTGAGGCAGCAAACATTTCCTGTTTATCTTGAAAGTAACTTCTAAAATCTGTGCTAAACCTTCCAAAGACGAGTGTAACCAGTTCAACAACTTTTCCCTTTACATTCACAAATATCCTTCCTTTTTGATGTGATTAGCAACATCCTCCCCTTTGTTTTCTGTAAATGGTATCACCTAAAGTGAACCTGTGCATAGTAAATGAGGACCATCCTCAATGTAATGTGCTCAGAAAAGCAATAAAAGCTTGTCAAGGCAAGAGTCAGAGCACTTTTCTCTTGAGAGAGTGGCTGTGCCGTCCCTTTTCCTCCACAGGATTCAGTAGTCCGTGTAAATTTGTCCATCTCAGCTACAACACTGTGGATCCCAAGATCTGGGGGCCACATCACTCCCCCACATATAGCGCTGCAAAGCAGGAAAGTGGGTTGCCCCTGGCCAAAACCTAAGGCTCTGCCCCTTACATGTAACTGTCGTACTGACACAAAGAATATAGCCCAAATGAAAGACCAGATCAAAACTCCAGAAAAAAGCCCTGGCTAGTGTAGCTCAGTGGATTGAGTGCGGGCTGGGAACCAGAGGGTCCCGGTTCGATTCCCAGTCAGGGCACATGCCTGGGTTGCAGGCCAGGACCCCGGTGAGGGCAATGTGATAGGCAACCTTACATTGCTGTTTCTCTCCCTCTCTGTCTCCTTCTCCTCTCTCTAAAAAAAAAAACAGAAAAAATACAAGTACGTAATGAAGAAAATGCACAGTTTAAAACACTGGTAGGGACTTCCTAAGATGGCGGCATAGGTGAATGCACCGTACCGAATTCGACGAAAAATTAACGAACTTGCTTGAACAGATGAGGAGAGACATCTATAAGCGTCCAAACATGCGAATCATTGGACTGCCAGAAGGAGAAGAAGAAATCCAAGGAATTGAAAAAATATTGGAACACATAATGATGGAGAATTTCCCGAAGCTGGCGAAGGAAATAGACTTGCGGGAAGTCCAGGAAGCTCAGAGAGTCCCAAAGAAGTTGGATCCAAAGAGGAACACACCAAGACACA